>JAODKE010000020.1:2527629-2554018 GCA_026779605.1 Mormyrus hasselquistii
TGTCCGAACAGCTGAGTCACTTAATGTCTTCAAAAAACGACTTAAGACACACCTTTTCCAGAAATACCTAAATTAGCGCTTCTGGTATTAAACTATGAACTCTTCCAAAAAAAAAAAAAAAAAGAGGGACTTTCCCAACAGAGTGTTAGATTGCAGGTATTCATAGCTTTGGTTCAACTGAGCTAGTATCGAGGAAAATTTATAGCAGAGTCTTAAAGCACTTATGTAAGTCGCTCTGGCTATGGGCGTCCGCCAAATGCTGTAAATGTAAATGTAAATGTTTCAGGTCATTCCCAGTGTCTCCTGCTACACCTTGTTCTTGTGTACTGCTGTCTTAGAAATTGTGAGCCTGGACGCGGCCTGCTGCTCAGCGCAGCCTTCTGCCAGCAGAATCATGATTAAACCAGGATTTAAAGATGTAGATTTGTTTAAAAATATAGAATGGTCTGTTAATTTTTTCCGTGGCTGTAGTTAATTTAGTTGATTAAGATGAGATAAGTGGTATTTCTTTAATCTTTAAGGTTTCTATTTTGTACGTTAATGTAGATTTCTCTAAATCTTGCTTTGTGCATGGTTGGCTGTAGTTATGAATGCTGTCAGAGGCATCCTGAGAAATAGTAAACTATGCCCTTGTATGAGGACAATTGGATACTTAAACATATTATTTTCTTAAAAACAAGATGGCAGTTGAAAGCCTGAGTTTTCCTCAAAGCCTTTTTTCTCTGCTTAAAAACGTCTTTTATATTTCTGCAGTGAGAGCAAAGGTGTATTCCTTGATTGTCACAAAAGATTTGTCTGGGGCTATTGTTATTGTGTTATTAAACTTAAAACTCAGGGACAGATTGGCCATCATCTGGTGCACGGCCCCACAACTGCCTGTATTTTTGCCTGCTGTGATAGGACACGGCTTTTGGCGTCTGCGCAACAGTCTAATGGACTGTCATACATTACCATCACACAACTGGAGGTGGTGGGGGATCCACCGCTGAGGATAGCCTCTCGGTCTCTCTGTCTTTCCACCCTTTATGTGATTTATAAATAATTCACCACAACAGCTTCTCCGTACTTTTTTGTAACCCCAAGCGGTGACATAAGGATGTGATCATGGCCGTCTTGCAAGCCAAGGTCATCGCAGACAGACTTAAATACCCACAGAGGGAGATTTGATTTTTGGGGTTTTCATTCTCTCCAGACTTGTAAATGGCCTCCAGGCATTTCATAATTAGGAAAGATCAATTTCATTTGTTGTCATGTATAAATGGCTCAAAAAGGCAATAATAACCATCATGGCACATTCATTTCTTGGGAAAATTGTGGCATTCATTGGACTCTTCACTGACGTTCAGGCAGTGCCAAGGCTCCAAAAATCTGATTACGAAGGATGTATCTTCGCTGATGCTTTATAATACCATTAGTGTCAGTGTTACGGGATTCCTCTGAATTTTGGCCACTCACACTGTTCAGGTGTTGGGGGATAAGGGGGGAGGTGTTGAGGCGATTTCCATGGGCAGGAATTTTTTCTGGGCATCGTACTTAAAGTACAACTCCCACACCCCATTTATGAAAAAGATATAGCAATCAATCAAGGTCAACTCATATAAAATGTGTCTCTTCAATGCTGCAAATTTTAAGGAGCACATCTGTTGCTTGGCTATCAAGCAAAGAAATCAATATGGTTTTGCCATTAATGTTGGTCTTGTAATCTGCAGTGTTTGCTAGTATTGCAGCTATTAAAATGTCTGATATGGTTTATTAAGACGGCAGACTTAGTGAAATTAATAGTGTGCATAGATAATATTAAATTACAATACAAGATTCCTCTTTTTCTTTTTCTTCTGACTTCTATTTTATTCTTATCTATAAATTGTTGAATTAATTATTATATATTGTCTGCACTTTTTATATTCTTAACTATTGTAAATTGTAAAATTTTAAGTCTTTGGATCAGTCAGGATTCATTTCACTGCATGTTGTACTTGTTATAACTATGTGTGCGACGAATAAAGAATCTTGAATATATTCAAAACACATCCAAGGGAAAATATTAAATTATACAGTGTTTTGTTTAGGGGAAAATTCTATTTTAAACAGCTAAATAAGGAAAAGTATTACTTTTATCCATTCCTAATTAAATATTGAAGGGCCACCTATTTGTAGAATGCAACAGGTACACAAGTAAGCGGCCAGGACAACTAGGGACAAAGGACAGCATGGGGCAGCAACAGGAACATTTTCAGTAAACTGAACTCTACAGTCTGTGCATGAACATACATCTGTGTATCATACATGTAGGTAGACAAGCACACACTGTTGTCTTTTCACCAAATAAAATGTTAAACATTTAAATGTCATACTTATGATAAATGCTTTATCAGGTGGCATCATTATTACGCCCTGGTGCTCTTTTCATTTATACATAACCATCATTTTGAGGGTTGACAGCCTGAAGCACATTCCTCTGCATTGTCTGTCATTCAAGCGCCGTGCGTCAGTCTCTGTCTGTGTGGATGGGGAGCAGAAGGTGACTCACTGGGACAGGGAGCACGGAATGGCAACTGTGCAGCATCCCTAACATCACTGAAAATCTGAACTCCTGTTCTGACCAGTTGCTGCGTACTGGCAGGTTTCCTCCTAGTCCAAAGATGTGCAGTGTGGCTAATCACTACCTCCAAATTTCCCATTGTAAGTATGTGCCCTGTGGTGGACTGGCATCCCATCTGACATGTACCCCAACACATTTCTCATGTCATCATTATGTTGATCAAAAAAGACAAAGTAGCCCACAGAAGCACTGCTTTCTGCCCTGAACTTTTTTCCTGCTGCGAACAGGCTGAGCTCATTCTTGTTAAAAGGTTACAATGTAGTTTAGATATACTGTAGGGGTGTCACACTGTGTATTCATGCTTTTTCAGAACTGAATGGCAGATGCTAGGTAACTTGATAATCATTCCAGTTACATACATCATTGATTTTTAAGAAGATAAACCAAGGAGTCAAATTTTAACTGTAGTAAAGCTTTATTTTCAAAACAATGCCATTGTGATTTTGTTTTGTCTTGTTTATGAAACGACACACAAAGTTTAAACTGTTCATTCATCACTGAGTTAAAGACCAGACTATTGTTATTACGATTAATGTTGTAGGCTATGCTAAGCAAGTTTAAGCACACAGAGCACAAAACCTTTTCTTGAATATAAACTGCCCGTCATCATCATTCTATCTGGACATTTCTGATTATGAATTACCGCGTAAGTAACAGATACAGGAGCAAGTACTTATTTTCCAGCCGTTAATCCATGTTTTTCTTTAACATTTTTCTCTTGACTGAACCACTATAAAAGACCTGTAAATTTTCTTTAGTCTGAATTAAAATGAGTAAATTATCAGGTGGATCTGCTACTCTTTCAAGCCAGCTCAAGGGCTTGCGAAGCACTGGGAACTCCCAGCGTCTCCCGCAGGAATTCACCATCCTCAGCCTCATTTGAGTTTTCGAGGTACTCACTGATGCCGCCAACACACTCCTGCTGTTTTTTGGTGGGTTTGCCTGCAGCTGACTTCTCAGTCTGCTCCAGACACGGGCTGCTTAGCTCAGGCGTGGAGCACCTGGTGTCCTCTACCTCACCGTTCTCATGCTTCACCCTCTCACCCAGAGCTACGTCCTCAGAAGGACCAGCTGTGATTATGGCCTCTGTGCTCGCCCCTTCTGAGCGATCGTACAGGTGGTTTTCACCTGCCTCGGAGCTCCCCTCTGTGGGACTATTCACCACGTTTTCAAGCATATCTGTTTCCTCCATCTTTTCATCGACAGGCGTGTCATCGGCAGCGGTCTGAGGAATACCATTGGCTGTCAAGGTGGCTTCTGTCTCAGTGTCTTTAATGCTTTCGCTTTCACCCTCGGCCTTGTTAAGTGTTGGACTGACTTGGAGAATGGAAGCCTCCTGTATATTCTCTCCTTCTTCTGCAACTGGGTTTCCTTCAGCCTCGACCACCTCACTTACTTTGGAATCAACAGTAGCATCTTCAGGATCATGCAAACCTTGGGGAGTGCTTTCCAATTCTGGAACACAGGGTTTGTGGTGCACTGACGTATCCGTGGCCATTGCTGAAATCTCGGAGGGATTTTCAAGGACAGATGAACGACATTCTCCCAGACTCATTTCTGGAACTACAGCCAATGCTGTGGGATCTTTGGGTGATTCTAAATCTGGCTTGGAAATCAAGTTGATTGCAGTGCTGGATGTTCCAGGCTGTTCCAGTTCAGCAGAATCTCTTTGTACCTGATTAACAGATCCTGGGTCTGTGTCCTGTGCTGTTGACTCAGTGCATGATATCTTTTTTTCTGTGGCTTTTGCAAAAACTTCACGCACAGAATCCTTGGATTCTTGGGTTGTCACGTCCGTTGGTGATGTGATGGAGCCTTCAGCTGCCTCAGGTCTGCTTTGAACATCTTGACTTTCTGGTGGAGACGGCTCACTTGATTGTTGGCGTTCAGGAAAAACGTCTTTCTCGGTTGTCCCAGAGACCTCTGGTCCTGGATCCTTGGCCTGAGAGCTCAGTTCAGTTGCTGCAGATGCTTCTGCAGACTTCGACTCTTCATTTACCGCGAGGGGTGCAGCTTCTCCTCCTTCTGCTTCCTCTGGAGATGTGTCAGGAGCTGCCTCTTCTAGTGGATTTGTTTCCTGTGGTGTTCTGGTAGCCTCCACTGCAGCTTTCCCCACTGCTGTAGTATCAACGGTACTGGAAGAACCTGAAGCTTCAGACTCTGACTTTAGTTTAAATGTCATAGAAGTGTCTTCCTCATTTTGCTTCCCGGCGTGTCGCCCTGCAACCTCCTCCTTCTGGTCTTTTGGGTCGTTCACATTGTAGCCCTTCTTCCTCTTGGTCAATTTACCTCCCATATTGCCTCCTAAATTAAACCACAGTTGATTAATTGCATGATATATATGCAGCAGTCAATGCTAAGCATATACCTAATTAAAGCAACACCCTCAAGTTTATTGTGTCTTATGTTGTAAAACTTCTTTACACCGCTTCATGTGCCTTGTATTCATAAATGCCCTCTCCTGTATTACAGTAACTTTGAATTGCACAAGAAGTGAGGGAAGGTATGTATTACTGAAGAAAATTCTGCTTAACTGCCAAAGAGAAGCATGTCCATTGGAATCTCAAGGTGGGTTGTATGTGCAATATGAAGACATTGTAAAAACACTGTATAGGTCCAGTGATAAGATTTAAAATACATTTAAGCAGAAAACTATGAAGCACTGTGACAGCAATATGATTAAATCACCATGTTGGTTTGCATTTGCGTAATGACATACTTGGCTAGACTTATATGTATCACTAAATGTATATAATATCTTAAAGTTTAAAGTAAATGAGACTAATAAAAGGTAAAGAAAAACGTTACATCGACAAAGAATTAAATGAGCTGTCGATTGACTTTCGTTTCACACGTCATATTTGCACAGTTAAATACACTTTTAAACACGCCACCAAAAACACGTTAAATCTTATACGCAGCATACTCGATCTTACTTTTTTCTTGGCAAATGTCAACCCATGATCCAATAATAATAATCAATAATGGCCTAATAATAATAATTAGTAGAGCTTAAGAAAGGAGACATATAATGTTTCTTTGTTCAGTTTAGCTAGGTTAATTGGAACTTGTTTAATTAGGGAACGTGGATTTTAAAATTTAGCATATTAATATTCAGTATTTTAATAAAATCATCCAGTCAATTAAATTAATGAGCCTATTTTCCCTTCAGGCAAATAGATCCCATAATTATTTTAAGCAAAATCATTAAACCTGCAATTCTCCGTATAATTACCAAAGGAACTGTCCTTAGTACTGCAGTCAAGAGGAAGCGGTGAGCCATTGTGTCAGGATTAACTCGGACACTATTTTTAAACTACCACGGTTCTTTTGGAAGCGATCAGCCACAGCGTTGCTTCATAGTCATAAATTATTTCTAATAAATGTTTGTAAAGTTTGAAAAATGAGATACATAAAAACGTGTTTAAAATGCATATATGAAAAGAATTTAAGAGAGTTCTACAAGAATGATGCATTAAGGTGCCAGGAGAGTAACTAGGCCTACGTATTTTTGAAGCGAAATGGCAATCACGCCTAGGAAATGAACACGAAGTACATTCCTGCACGGAAACTCTAATGTACTGAAGTCTTACAGTAGGGCTGCTACTCTCTATTTAGACTACCTGATAACAATGAAAAAAGCATGAAACAGGTAGATCCCAATTATTATTAGCACTGTAGTAATCAAAAAATAAATAAATAAATCGATTTATTAAATCCAAAGAGAAGAACGGGAAAATTCCATCACGTTACATTTCGATGCCTGCGGTGGGGCAGGTAGAGCAGAAAGTAAAGTGTGGTATCTCAAACAAATTTCAACAATATTTAACCCTTAAACTAGATCTCTGGATAATGACGGTATGTTGTTCTGATCACTGATTTTAATCAAGCGCTAGATCTTAAGGTTGAATATAATGAATACATTCACAGGTCCACAATAAGCTCCCTGTCACCATCCTGGCCCCTCCCCGCTCCATCCAAACCCGTCTTTAGAGCCACCTGCAAAGGCTTCCCAAATTTTGACCTACGTTTAAGATGCTGACGATCGAATGAACAAACTAACTGAACAAAAATATCAGGTATGAGCTCGTTGATAATAATAAACCCAAATTTAACGACGCTAATGGTTTACAAAAAATGGCATGAGGATCCAGTCATTTAACGGTAAATTACATTGAAATCCTCTTAAAATAACTTGCAGTGACCAGACCTTTTTAAAGTCTATAAATAAAGCCTATTAAAAGAGACTGAATAAACTTCATTGTCATTATTCCTCAAAATATTCTGACTTCATGTTCTGTCAAAGAACCACACCTTTGGTTCGCTCCATCAAACAGACACTAGAAAGCTGATCTTTTTTCAGATTTTTTTCGCAGAAATGTCCGAGAAACACCCGTTATATTGTATAAACTTATTACTGAAGAGAACATTCTGTGATGAATTCCTGGATGGTAACATTCACACTTTTCTTTTAAAAAAGAGCACATGTACAGCACGAGAACAAAGGAGCGATGCGATCCTCTCCTTTCATTATCTGATCATTTTTTTCTCTCTACTCGCACCGCTATCACACCACGCGGTGCCAAAAATTTCTCAATATACTCCCCGATAAATGTAATCTGAAAAAGCACACCTTGTAAAACAAACCAACCTGTTTTCCTTTTTAAATGAGACTTTAAAATCCAGACTGGCACAGAAAAGTCGGCGGTCCTGTCTACTTCCCTGCAGGACTGAGCAAGGATCAAGCTGGCGACTCACAGCTGCACTCATTCCTATTCACTCCCAGAGGTACACTCTTCCAGGGCTATGCGGATTTTGTTATAGGCAACTCCCACCCCTTGGCCCCTCCCTGGACAAATTCACCATTAGAAAACCATCAGTCATTATCCTTGTCTTCAGCGATCCCATGCCCTTCTTCAGCAATCTTTTTCCCTTTTTGGGAATTATGATCCAGAAGTTCAGCTTTATTCTGACTCCTTTACTCAAGAGTCTAGCCTATTGTAATATAATAGTTACCTTTGTACATCCAAGTTAGTGACTATTATCCACCAAATGTGTGGTTGTTCTTGAATGGTGGCAAAATTAAACGTACAAAGGGTCTAAAAACTTTAAAGTGATTGTTCGTAAATTATTCATCTGAACTATACGGAGTGGTAAAATTAGTGGTGTTGCCATTGCAGTTGTGGCTTCACGATAAATTTTTTAAATAGTCCCCGGTGCTTTGAACATTTCTTTCACAGACGTGTAAAACGTGACCCAATTATAGACCATACTCAATGAATTTTATATTTAGGCTATTTATTGACAGCTGTCAGGGGAGAGGTAAACTTACTTTCCCTCAAATTACATGCTTTTAAAATCAATAATATATCAATATAAATATACACAATCGGAGACATCAAGAACGTTACGCATGTAGTTTATTATGCATAGAGTGGCCTCTAGTGTTAAAACTGTGAAACAGTTGTTTTACAGAAGGTCGACCCTACAGGAACATCCTCTCCACAATACATACTAAAGCACTTAAACATCTTTTTTTGTTGTTTTTTGGTTGGTATGAGTAATTGATGGACAACCTGTGTTGTAAAAACAAACAGCCAATCCGCAAAGTACTCTGTTTTCTGACTTTATGCTAGTGGTGTTTTTCAAAGCATTTTACCATGTATATACAATGCAATATTTAATTGCTCTCTCACTTCTTTTTGGTGGTTACAGCATCCACTTTACAATTCTGACAAACAATCATTAATAATTGTATCTAACTAACATTGTCATGTTACAGAGCCAAGCAGAGTAAAATATGTTAAATATTTTTAAACTATATTATTCACTTATTATGTTAAATAGTTTTGCAAATACTTTTTGTGGCTGACAAATTACGTCTTCAATTTCATCAAACTGGCAAACATACAGATACTTCCTGATAAGGTATCATACTACACCTTTAAAGAGGCAGGACAGCTAGAATTAATAAAAAATACTATTCTGATTCAGTATTTGGAGTTAGAAAATATAACTCATCTAGCTATACATCCGAAAATCTAACACCATTTTTTTCTGATAGCTAGCTCAAAAAGTCTCTTTTTGCTGTATTTCTTATGTTTCAGTGTAGCAAATAACTTTGCAGTGTTTACGAATGGATACTGACTCTATTAGTAAGTGAAGCAAATCATGATACATTTCATAGCTTGCATTTGATGGCCATGGGGCTGAGTTGGTTTCACTTTCATCTGATAGCTTCAGGGCTGTGAATTTGGGTTATGACTCTGGTTTTACCTGACAAAGTCTGCTAATTATTCCTCTGCACAATCGAAAGGTGCGCTGTTGAGCTGAACTGGTGGAATCAGTGTTGCCTTTGGTCTGTTAATGAGAAAAACAAAACATTTTGATTGGATGTATCATTTAGTTTTTTCTTAGCTCCCGTGTTTAATAAATATAACATATGTAATGGTTTCGTATTGTATTTGTTTTTTGCAAATAACTATATTAGTGGTTTTATCATTTACTAAGACTTTTAGTATCAATAGATTGCATGAAATATCTTTACTGTTTTTAAAGCTGTGCCCCTTTTTCATCCTAAAATAGGATAATAAACCCACTTTGTTTTATTGTATATATTTGTACTTTATTGTTGTTTTATATTTTAGCTTTTGAGTATATCTGATACGGTAAATGATGTAATAAAAACAAAACTGGAACATTTAATGCGCCCAGCTGACACACAGACACTAATTTATTGCCAGGATTGCCAGTAAACTGAATCATAAATGATCTTTAAGCCCGGTAGTTACTGTTCTCTCTGGGTGATGACATCATTCTCGGTTATGCGATACAGGTGGAGCTGTCTAATTTATCTCCTGATCAAAATTATGAAGTCTTAATTCAACAATTGTATGCTTCGGTAGATTTTCCAAATCAGTGCAAGTGCAGACACGTTAGATATCAAGTCAGAATGTGATGCGGCGGCTGGGAGGAGCCTGACAGAAATGCTGAAGTGCACATTGCCGGGGTCCTTGGGCGCCCAGTTGCCGCCTCTCTTTGTGGATGCAGAAACAAGATGGCGCCCGTAATAACGAAGAAATCGCTCTGCACTGTTGGGGCTACAGATACGAAGGAGAATAACAACGAAGACGAGGAAGGGCAGAACCTATGGCACGTACAAGTCTGATTTACCGCTGTTCGTTTTATTGTTTGTGCATAATGTAATTTACCTTCTGTGCTTTTTCTGGTTCAAAATTCTGATGCATCTTGGCCGAGGGGCCGGCCGCACTCCCTTCAAAACATTGTCTAATTCGGCTAGTTTACGTTAGTTGGCTGGATTTAGTAACCCACGACCAACAAGGTGCTCTGTTTTAATATCGGAACACTAGTGTCTCCACAGCTTCTTAGATGTACGTGATAGCTGACGGGCCCCATTTCGCAGCGGTCGCTGCCTGCGTGAGTCTGTTTTGGGCTGTAACCTGCTGTCAGCGCACCCTTCTATGGAAAGCGGCGGTTTAACCAGAAATTATGGACACTTCCCACAGAAATAGTTGCCAATATTGGCTACGAATGGGATTTAAGCGCTTGTTAATCATCAGTGCGATCACCTCTTATGGGGGATTTAAAAAGCAAAATTCTGAGATTGGTTTACCGGCATGTGGTGATTCTTGGCCTGTCGATAACGTGATGCTAACGCTATTGACAGCTAGCACGCTGACCCTGAACAAAGCCTGTATTGAATAGATGGATGATATACGATGATATAAATGTATATGAAAAGTAGATGGAAAGAGAAATGCAAGGATAGATAAACAGATAGAACCTTGATTGATCCCGATGGAAATTGGGGGCGTTACAGCAACAAATGCATAGATCTCGGTCAAAATTGACACAGTATAAAAAAATACAAGAGATGTCATTTCGGTATAATTGACTTCAAAGGTTCGTTTCTAAACGTACGTCATTTATTTTTTTGCCTCTGTAACTGATGCTTTTTTGCAGAAGGCTGTGTGACAATAACAGTGTTCCCGCTGTAGGCACTCCATTCTCAGCGACGTCTCTACACGCTCCAGCTCGAAATTACCATCTGGGAAAAATATTTTAGTTTTCGGTGAGTAGCGCTGTAATGCTGCATGTGAATTCGTGTACTATGTCTTCCTCTGCAGTGTTATTACCAGTTTTTTTTTTTTAACCCTTACATTCACAGGAAATGTCATTGTAATATGTGGCAAAATGCATTGTTTTGGTATTGCCTAGATCAGTATATTTACCACATATTAATGAGACATGATTCTGTAATTAATTCTGTAAAATTTAGTCGCGTTCAAGGTGAGTGATATTAAATATTTTTTTTAAATTCCATATATAATATTTGACATAAGTAGGATCATATTTTTGAAAATCACTGATTACGCATTGGAGGTGCCTGATCACCAGGCTATTTAATGTGATTTTGTGCATAAGCTATAAAGGTACTGAGTTTTAAACTTTGAGCACCTACTTCTCAAAGTCTTTGCATGGCCATGTTGGTTATTTTATTATATTACTGTTTGGCCCTTTTGTAAGGCTCTTAACCCCCAAAACAGCTGGAGGCTCCATGCTGACCCTGGGCACTGTCTCCAAACTTCACTCTCAAGCCTATATGTGTCTGTCTCATAAGAAAGT
Organism: Mormyrus hasselquistii; assembly: GCA_026779605.1. Taxonomy (NCBI): domain Eukaryota; kingdom Metazoa; phylum Chordata; class Actinopteri; order Osteoglossiformes; family Mormyridae; genus Mormyrus; species Mormyrus hasselquistii. Next base: position 2,538,878 of record JAODKE010000020.1, read on the forward strand.
AAAAAGGAGGATGTGAAAGCCTTTTCCAGTCTTAAAATGACTGTTTTTTTTGTACTTGGTTTTCAGGAGAAGATGGTTCAGGAAAGACGACTCTTATGGCAAAGCTCCAGGGTGTTGAGCACAATAAAAAAGGAAGAGGGCTTGAGTACTTGTACCTGAATGTCCACGATGAAGACAGAGATGGTAGGTTTAAGCGTCTGCCTATCTTGGAGGTGTGTGCTTTTACTGCCAGAATAGAATAATATGCAGGATGCTTTGACTTTGCAGTGAGCATTTAACTTGTGGAAGCAATCTAATGTATTTGAGTTTAAGTTATGTCCCAGTTCATTCTGTAATGTGAATTATTTCTTTTATAATGGATTACACTGCTACATATTCTTAATGCCTTTTTAAATAATTCTTTTCATTATAAGTCGTTAATTCTGGAATTACATATGAGCTATGGCAGTTGATTTTGCTGGTTTAAAAATCATCCTGATGAGTCATATGCAATAGTGCAGAATTATTTTAGTGTTTGTTTTTTTTTTTGGAAAGTGAAGTCTGGTCTTTGGCATCCATTTAATGGTCTTATTTAAATCATGGATACTTCTTTGGTTTTGAACAGTGTGGTATGAAGACAGTTTGGCACATTGAATGTTACTTTCTGAGATTGAGTGTGTGTTTGAATTTCTGTGACTTACAGATCTGACGCGTTGTAATGTGTGGATCTTGGATGGTGACCTCTATCATAAAGGTCTGTTGAAATTTGCTGCGTCCGCGGAGTCCTTGAGGGACACTCTGGCCATGTTTGTGGTGGATATGTCTCGCCCATGGAACATCATGGAGTCCCTTCAGAAATGGGCCAGTGTCCTCCGTGACCAGGTGGACAAGCTTAGGATCCCACCAGAGGAGCTGAAGGAGCTGGAACAGAAGTGTGAGTCTTGCATTGCAGGTTAAATGCTTTTGGTTATGAACTTGGTGAATGAGAACACCAGGCCTGTGCTAATGAAGCCAAGGTACTTAACACCCACAAAATAAATGGAATTACTTGTGTATAGGGCTGCAACTAACGATTATTTTGATAATCGCTTTATCTGTGGATTATTTTTCCGATGAATCGATTATTAATCGGGGGGGGGTGGGGGATAAATGTATGCTACGTTAAGAGTACAAAAAAATAATTTTGTAGTGAATTGTTGTGAATTATGACACTGCCTGAATGCGTAGCCGGCCGAACGCCGGTGTTGAGCACCCGTGTGGATGCTTTGATTTGCTCCAAGGAGAAGATAAACGGTCGGCACTCACCTGGCGTCACGAACGCCAGAAAAATGCCAGGTACAGACGTCCGTGTGGACGAGGCCTTAATGTAATGAAAAACACAATCTTTTTTCTAAAGTGCAAGCAACAAAAAAAGCACAGACTGCTCGTCGGATTTAGGTGATGACTAAGGGAATTTGACTACTTAGAAGCGGCGATTTGCACAAGGAGTTTTAAAGGAAACATCATTAGGAAAAATCAAGACTTTTGCTTGAGCGTCGACTTGTGCACATTGACGAGTTACAAGCCGGCTACTTAGACCAGTTTCACTGTAGTTAGCCAGTTATTTTAATAGTCGATTTTAATCAATTTAATTGATTAATTGTTGCAGCCCTACTTGTGTAATTACCCATAGGCAAAGTACTTGATTACTGCACTACAGTGTCAGTATTTTACTGTATTTTATGCTGAAATACAGCCATTAGGATTTGTTTTGACATTTGTTTTTGCATCCTATGTAATATTTAGTATTCTTAATATCATACTGTGGTTTGGAATGCTGTGTATATACTCTGAAATACATATAGCAGAAATATTCAGGATGTTTTTCATATTTGTTCTTTCCTTCTGAAAAAGAAGCCTGGGTTTAACACAAACATTTTCCAGTTAAATTCATCATAGAGAGTTGAAAAAGCCACAAAGGGCCATTTGAACTCAAAATGAGTGACTAGAACAGCTGTGGAAGTATATGTCAGCTGTTTTGAATAATTACACATGGTTTAAAACAAAAACCATGGGTTTTAACCAGCGTCTTGTTGGAAAATTCCTCAGTGTGTGAGGACAGAAAGAGGAAGTGTGGTGGTGAAGTGTCTGTTGTTGAGTTTAAATCGGTTCCTTGTTTTAAAATACCAAATATCGTGATTAGACGACTGCTTAAGTAGGACCATGGAAAATGTCTGCTGGAGCTGATACCTTCCTCTTACTAATGTGTCTCTGGGGTCTGTAGGAAAGCACCACTCCTGAATTTTAGCTGATAGGCCAGACACTCTTGGCTTCCTGCAGTAACAGAAGTGTGTAAGGACTTGAAATGGGGTCAAGTTCATAAGTTACACTGTGACTGCAGCAGCTTGGCGCCCTCTTCTGGAGAAGGGGGGTGTTGTGGGGGAGCAGGGGATGGAGAGTGACGTCATTGTATGGGGAGACAGGGAGACAAAGGGACCGGATCCAGTTTGCTGCTCTTGCAGGGAGTTGCATCATGTTCCTTGACACCAGGGTCACAGTGTGGAGGAGGATATGAAGGGGGGGGGGTCATTCTAGCACTGCCCAAACCAAGTAGGGAGGAGGAAACTGTCATTAATGCCCTTTAATCTTAGACCAGACTCTTGTTTTGTGTGTAAGTGATGATATCGTTAAAATTCTGGAGATCTTGTGCTGACACTTTCAACTGACACTTACTCATACCTGTATGTAAATCAAATCTTCAACTCCACCCTTACCGTGTGTCATGTATGTTTGTTTTGTAACTATATATGAAGTTTTCATTTTAACATGTAATAAAGGTTTTAAGTCTATGCACTTGACACTTAGCATTATAAAACTTTAATGTTCTGTTGTACTTATAGTAACCTGTTATTACTTTGCAAATTCCCTCTGCATAGAGGAAAAACTGTAAAAGATGAATTGCTATTTGCTTTGTTTCCACCCTGCTTAGGCTGTGAAAGACTTGGTGCTCATAGATACTTAGCCTCCTTTTGCTTTACTTTCAACACAAAAGTCATGGGTTTTAAAGCAGTGTTTTTTTCTGGGCAGTCAGCCAGGAACCATGTGATCTAACTTTGATTTTAAGTACCAGTCAAGTGATTTGTCATGTTTTAACCCGAGAAGTTTTATTTGGTTTATTTGTGTAATACACATTAGTATTACGGAAACCAAGGACCTTGACAGTTTTTCTCTCTATATCAGTTCCCAGTTCCAGTGCCATTCCATCAGGCGCCCAGCTGTCATGCTAAGGTTCTGTTTGATGTGTGGCAGCTACACATAACTGTTAACTCTGCTTAGTCCCGGAAGTGATGCTGGAGTCTCCATCAAAGGCCTCATTTTCCTTCGGACCAGTGTCCTTTTACAATTTTGGCGCAGCCATCACTCTATTCTCAGACTGACTCTGGCAGCCACAAATTATGAGCTGTCAACTGAGAAGTGGTTGGCGTATTCCGGACCCTTTCAGTGTTGTAGGAGACCTAAGGGAAATATAATCTTCCTAGGTTGTTTCAGATGTGGTGCTGTGATCTCAAACTGCCGAATCAACTATATGAATGTTAGTAGGGAGTTTTTTTCAGGTGTCTGAGCTTATTACCATACAGCTTTCACACAGAGAACATTCATTCAGTTCTCTCCCCATGTTAAAATAGTAAGACTACAAGTTCCCTTGCTGTAGCATGTCATCTTTCATGCATTTCTTGCTCTAAAAAGGCTGGTGCTTCCTGATAAATTATACAGTCTGGGCCCCCCAGCAGATAATGTTCTGTTTCTGTGTTGAGCACCTGCTTGGGTTATTTTTTTTCCTCCTGTGAGACATAACAGGCAGTGGAGAAGTGGCATCCAGTCCTGTTGTGCTGAAAAAAGTCTAGTGATCTGTCCTGAAAGTGGTTACCTGGTGCGTTGAATGTACTGGCAGAGATGTAATCATCCTCCTGTTGCCGACTGTTCTCTTTGGAGAAGTATGAAACCATTCCAGAAACGGAGCTTGGAACTGATGTGTAGGCTATGCAAGACAGCTTTTGTTTCTCTGTCGAGGTGCGTCACAGGAGTATTTGAGTGTCTGTGGGGTCGGCATCTGACAGGTTAGCTCTGCATTGGGCTGCGAGTTGAGCTGTCTGCTTGACTGTGTTTGCGTGTTTGAATAAGCAGTGCATTCTGTGAATGATGTTTAGTTTCTGCTAGAATTATACTACATCACAGAAAATTTAAAAGATGTTTTAATGTCTAAAAGATTCTTTATGAAACTGGCCGTTACCTAATTATCATGGCTCAAATAATTGTTCAACCATTTATTTACCAGATTCTCTTGTCCACAAGTTTGGCAAATAGTACTCCACATGCATGCTGTTGACTTTACTCTGCTTCATTCATACTGTGGTTAGGACTACTAGGAAATATAGACGGCATTTCATAGCTTTGCAGTGATGAGTGCCATCCGTATTTTTGATCAGTGAAAGTCATTCCTGTCTGTTCCCAGTGGTGAAGGACTTTCAGGAGTACGCGGGACCTGAGGAGGCCCCCCTAGGCTCGCCACAGAGACGGATCCCTTCCAGCGGGACAGACGAGACGGTGGTGTTGCCACTAGGGGAGAATGTATTAACGCACAATCTGGGTGTTCCTGTGCTAGTAGTTTGCACAAAGGTGAGTCAAGTAGTCTTCCGATCTTAAAGTTTGGAGATTCACTTCTTATCAGGACATTCCATAGATGTTTTGAACCCGTAGTTAGAAGTGGGTTTGCTGTGTCCCAATGACTCTTGGGCTGTAATATTTTTTTTGCTTAAAATTACAACCGATCCTTTGTGTCCTCTGATCTGTGTCTTTCATGATTTGTTGCCTGATCATCCCTCTTTTATGAGGTTCGCTACCAGTTGTGCCTGAAAGGCAACAATTATTGTGATGAATATTATCCTTTATTCAGTTTCCAAACTTTTCCATGGTAGCTGCTTCAAGCAAAGAAATATTCCACAAGTTATTCTGACTTTCTCATGTGCTTTTTCACATGCACAATATGTCCTATACAACAGTGTGTTGGAATGGTTTCCTCTGCTTGGAGGATGTCCATTCTTGACTTTCAAAGTTTCTGAGTTCTTTTGTGTTTGTAGTAACTACTTTTGTAAGGCAAGGGCGATTTAAAAAAAGAAAAGAAATACGCTGGTCTTCAGGGTAAGGCCTTATACAAATCCAGACCAAAGGTTTTGTTTCAACCCACCAGTTGAGGCTAAAGGTCAGTCACAGGCAGAGGTGGAAAGTTCAGGTTCAGAAAGTAAAAATCCAGAACAAGATTTTGTTTCAACTAACCAGTTGTGTATAAAGAATCACAGTGTACTCAACTGGTCGGTTGAAACACAATCATGGTCTGGATTTTTACTTTCTGAACCTGAACTTTCCACCTCAGGTCACAGGGCATTCTACTGGTTGGTTGAAATAAAACCTTGGTCTGGATTTGTACTTTCTGGACCTGAACTTTCCACTTCTGGTGCTTTTAAATTCAGGAATTGTTAGCTGCTCTTGTATCGTTCTGTGGTTACTCAGTCATGGTCAGAGAGTGGAAGTGTCCCAGAGCAGCAGGGAGGAATCTCTGAGCTCTTTGTTAGAAAGGTATGACCTAAATCTGAGTGAAAGGTTTCTGTTGTAAGTATTGTGCTTTTTGTTCTCAGTGTGACACAGTGAATGTTTTGGAGAAGGAGCATGACTACAGAGAGGAGCACTTTGACTTCATTCAGTCCCACATTCGACGTTTCTGCCTTCGTTGTATCCTTTCGTAGTCAGCCACACTGGCTTTCCCATCTCTTAATAAACCACTTCCCCTTCACCCTGACGATCTTGAAATTCCATCGTGAATCTACCCTTAATCAAGCCTTATAGATGGAGCTGCCTTGATTTATACTTCTGTCAAAGAGGAGAAGAACTTAGACCTTCTCTATAAATATATTGTCCACAGACTATATGGCTTCCAGTTCTCCACACCTGCTTTGGTGGTGGAGAAGGATGCTGTCTTCATGTGAGTGGCTTATCTTTCCTTCCTTCTAAATGGTCCGAAGTAATATTTCATCAATTTTTCCATTAACACTGCAAAAAATTGGAAGAACAGGGACAATTGGACCACTAGCTAATAGGATTTATTATGTTTTTAATGAATTCTTCCATCTTCCATAGTCCAACTGGTTGGGATAATGAGAAGAAAATCGGTATTTTGCATGAAAATTTCAACATGGTTAAAGTGGATGATCCCTTTGAAGATTTTATTGTGAAACCTCCAGTCAGAAAGGTAATGGAGCTTTATGAATTTTCCCACTCATTATTTAAAAAAGCATCATAAAGGCTAGTAGCTAGACTACAGATTTTTTGTCACATACTGCACGTAAGGAGGTCCTCCAACTTACTGGGAAATTCAGGGGTTGGTGGCAGGATTGGACCTCCAGCCACCGGAAAAAACTCGCGCTGTTCCATTTGGATGAGTGTGGTGCTGAGATATCACCTGCCGCATGGCTGCACTTTGGTTCTCATCCCTGAGGTGGTTTGTCATGTGGCGGGTGCGGCAACAAGCTGTAATCAGCGCATGATCCTTACCTTACCTTGCCTTTGCACACATACATAAGGTAACACCTGCAAATAGTTCTGATTTTCATAACTAGTCTTTTAATTACTGTTTTTGACTGTTTTTATGCTATAATAAAATGCCTTGTGTGGCGAGTCGATATTCATGGTTTTCATATTCTACATATTCAGGATCAGGATTTCTGATACTTTCTTACTGTGTTAACTGCCTCCTTTCTCCTCCCTCCTTCCATCCAGTTGGTTCATGATAAAGAGGTGAATGCAGAAGATGACCAGGTATTCCTCATGAAGCAGCAGGTGAGTAGAGGCCAGGGAATATCACTAATGATAATGACATGTCATTCACTGTTGCACATGTAGAACTACTTACGAATCCCTTCCGCATGTCCTCTCTTGCTCTCCTAAGAGAGAGACAAACAAAGTAGAGAGAGTGAACCTTGGGCTCACAATGTAGGGTCAGCCATTCTTCCATTGCCCTTCAAACAGTTTTTAGTGCCCAGCAGTAATATGGTTATGCTTCCGGACATTGGCATATGCTCTGTCCCACAGAGCCCCCATCTTGGCAGTAGAGAATCTGTAATTTTTTGTGTCTTGGATTTCATTAGAAGAATGTTTATACATTTCATTAATTTGTTGTGTTTTTGTTGTCACCCCTCCTATTGCAGTCGCTGTTGGCAAAACAGCCGGCCACACTAACTAGAGGATCGGTGAGTGATACCAGCACAAATGCTGCTCTTTATAATTTTGCTGCTTTAAAGTGTTGGGGTCAGTCATTGCCTCATTATGGGTTCCTCACCTTTTGCTATTATGATTGACTTTATTGATTCCAGGGGGAAATTCTGTCTTTTGATTTGTGAAAGTTTAGTCATAACATTCATGTAAAAAGTTGGTTGGTTTAGGTCAGGGCTATTTAAATCATGGCCCTCGAGAGGAGCACTGCTGATTTTCCAGCTTTCCTTTACCTGAGAGCCAGTTGCGAAGCCTCTGGCCAATTAGAGCCAGAAATTATTACGCTAACTTAATATAATAATTATTTAATATTAATAACTTAATAACAAGGCCCAGATTTGCAATCGAGGGCCAGATTTGAATAGGGTCGGTTTAGGTGATACATTTTTGGTCCCTGAATTTGGTGGTCATGTACATCACTCTTCAGATGGTGTGATTTTTAAAATTTTTTTTTTTTGTGGTGAATGTGAAACCGATTAAGCATATCATTTAATGAATGCTGTCAGCAGGTCAATGTCCTGGCAGATGTTTAAAGAGGGCAGTTCACTCTTTCTGTACCAGGAATCGCCGGCTCGACCTGTGTCGACGTCACCCCGGCCCGCCGGTTGGGCAGGACCTGCCAATGTCGCCAGTGTTTCGCCCATGACGACTGTCAAAAAACCTGACCCAAATATGAAAGGTAGGGCCTTTAAGTGGGAGTGTAGAAGTGTGTGTTGTGGTGGAACTCCTGTGAATGCCTGGTGTACAGATCCTATCAGTGAGTCTCTTTTGCTGGTGGGGTTTCTGATGATTTGTTAATGTGTTGTATGCACTAGATTTGCAGAATGTAGATAATGCCTACATAACATCAAGATGAATTGGTAGAAATCATATTTGATTTCTATGAATGGTAGCCCTTTTCTAACCACAATCTCTGAATTGAATCTCTCTGAATCTCTCCCCCCCCCCATATTCCAAGGTGCTGCTGCAAATGAGGGTGTCCTGGCCAACTTCTTCAACAGCCTCCTGAGTAAAAAGACTGGGTCCCCTGGAAGCCCTGGTGCTGGTGGGGGAGCCGTCCAGAGCTCAGTCAAGAAAACCGGTGAGATGCTCTTCTCAACCATGTGTGCTGCCTAGTGGTCTCTTCCTCCTGCTCTCCCTGTTCTTCTTTGCCTGTTGATCTCCCCCCTGCTCTCCCTGCTCTTCTGTGCCTACTGGTCTCCTCCTGCTCATATCTGGTATGTTATCTTCTGCTTCCTCATTAACCTGGATTTATGCCATGATAAATAATGTTTCTCCTGCCGCCTTTTGACTTGGTGGCCGTTACTTATTTACACAGCTTGAGATGAACTGTTGGGACAAACTGAAGCAGAGACTGTCAGGGGGAAATGGTCATTTTTTTCATCAGTATAGAACAGGGACATATTCTGGGTATTTTAATAATATGGATAAGTGAAGAGTGTGATTTAAGTGTGAATTTACATTTAATTTTGCTTTGTTTGTGATGCAGGCCTTCATACAACCCCCAAGTAAAATTACTGTTCTTTTAATGTTTCTTTTAAGGGCAGAAGCCAGTTTTGACTGATGTTCAGGCAGAGTTGGACAGAATGACTCGCAAACCAGACTCCATGGTAACGGCTAACACGTCAGCGGAGAATGAGGCGTGATCTCACCCACAGGGTCGTCCATTGAAAATGCAACAATACACTCTGAAACAAAAAAATGCAAATGACCAAATTCCCAATGCGTATCAATGAACAGCAAATGATGATGGTCTAATGATGAGATGCCAAGATCAGGTCTGTTTTTGTTGTGGTGCGAAGAGGAAGGTGAAATGGAAGATGTGGAGTATAAAGGTAGGACTACGGATGTACAAGGCTCATTTCAAAATGTGCCTCGGCCCAGGGAGATGGTTGAACTCCAGTGTTTGAGTGCATACCAACAGACCCGAAATGTACTCTCTAATTGGGAATGAAAAGAGCCTTCATTTTGGTCTGAGTAATTTGACATTTCATTCGATGGATACAGAAATCGTATTAAAAATAAATACTGTTGACAGCACCAAATGTTTTAACGAGAAACCTTGGGGCTACTCGAGATGTTAAACTAGCCTGACATCATAACACTAATGTGATGAACATATTGGCTGGTAGGATTTTGAGGGTTATGCTGTTTAAATCCAGAAAACTGCTAGACAGTGATGACACCATTCTTGTTTTGAATTCTGTAAATATAAGCAATCTATTACATCAGTCACTGTACAAAATGTGGTTATTTTGAAATTATGGATACAAATTTCAAATATTTAAAATCTGTCAGGTTTGGTAAGCCAGGTTGTATTTAAAGCGGACCTTTTGGCTACAGAGTTGGGTGGGTAGGGGCCCTTACTTGCTATAACTCCAAGTGCCTGATGTGTTGAACAGTTTTTCATTGTAGAGGTGCTTGTCTACTAAGAACATTTATTACAGTTCACTTTTTTGCCAGTTTTCCAAATTTATATTTATGGTTTTGTACTACAGACTTTTGGCCTTTTGCTTATTCTTTGTAATGAATTTCTCATTGCCAGTGCCTGTATGAAAAGGTATGAATCTCTGAGCAATAGGCAGAATGCCCTTTTTTTATATATAAAAAAGGTAGAATAAATTGAAATGAAGTAACCATTTCTACAGGCTTCCAGAATGATGGCAGTGCGTTACTCAGTGAGAACAGCCCTTCCTCGCATCAGCGAACACTGTGGCCAAATTGATTGTGGTTAATCACGTGATAGCTTTTTGTCATTATTAGATGCTAAAACATTCCCTTAGTCTACACGAAGCACTTCATGGGGATTTTCCTAAGTCTGACCTCTTTGCAATTGTTGATGGTGAGCTGGTATAGCAGTTAGAAATTTCCGATGTATAATTTTGATGATGATGTCTGCAGTGGGTGAGCTCTGGGCTGGGTTCCACCTTTTCACAATCACCTTGGTATGTATCTTTAAGGTATGTTGACTTTTTTTTTTTTTTTTTTCTTTTTTGCTTTTTCAACTATTAACATTACATCAGTTTCACCACTGTAGTGAACCCACATACAAGACTTATAACTGCCTGAATACAAGAAATGAAATGTATTAGTGCTTTAAAAGAAAAGAATTGGATCATGGAACCAAAGATCACTTTTTTTCAGTATTTGGTAATTTCCCATCTGTTTAGCTGGTAATGGCAGAATAAATATGCTATTACCTAGTATTGGTGGTTAATGAATAGCACTAAATAAATGAAGAGAAAAAAAAAAAACACCACAGCTTTGATTATGTGAGGTAGACAAATCAGCCTTAAGACACTCTGGCCATTTCTGCTGAGTTGAGTGGAGTTTACTTTAAACAGCACAGTAAACTTGTGTTTGACCTAATGCTGTATTCATAACAATTAAACAAAGCCTGATATTAAAAACAATCTTTAGAAAACGGTTTGGGTTTTGTAAAATATAACGGCTGTTTCAACCTTTGAATTCCTAGGGTAATGGGTTTTGGTAAAGAATTTTTGTAAAATGTCTACCCATCCCTTCATTGTCATTATTGTCATATTTCATTGACTGTTCACATAGGCTTTCCACTTCTCCATATGTCATCTTGCAATACTGTTGTCTGAACCACTGTGTAGTTTAAGGCGTGTCTGCGGGAATTAGGCAGCAGTCTTGTGCTCAGACTCGAACCCTGCTTCCCTATATTCCTAAGAGGCTATAGCTGGTGCTTCCCCCACCAAAATTCTTCATATTGAATGTTAAATTGCATATAATTTCCAGTGACAGTTTAATATTACATGGAAAGAAGTCTGCTTACCATAAATATGTATGTTTGGCTCCAATAAACTAAATCTTACATGCTGCTTGAATGAAAATTTGTCCTTTTTTTAGTATTGGAAAAGTTTTTGAAATCTTAAAATTGAAAATGACAATGATTTGTATCATGTAATACTGAGGTGGATTTTTTTAAATATACTTTGTACCTCAGTTTTCGTCTGCATGTACAAGTTGGATATCTAGTAGTGCTACTGACCACATTTTTAAAATCTTGATGCCACGTGCAGATTTGTAACCTGGCAAAGGTAAGGAGTATTTCAAGTATGTGCATACAGGTATTTTTAATTGGTAATGTTCTATATAAACGGGCATGCAAACGTATCTGAGTTTCCACCAAGGGCATAACAGTGGGTTGAGGTCTCCACCCATTTTAAGGGGTTGCATTGGCTGGTTTTGATTATTGGGGAGGTGACCGCCCCACGACAATTAATACCCGAGTTTTTCTCAGACCAATATAATGAATCGGGAGACAGTTAATTCTTTCAGCGTCTTTCAATCCACATAACTATTCCAAATCCCGAAGTTACCGTGGACGACTCTTTCGCCTGCTGTCGAAATGAATAAATTTCCTACAGCCTACAGAACTGTATTTATGTAATTATAGTTTCAGATTCCCATTGCCTTCAATGAGCGTTTCGGTTTCAACGCTCCAGTGGCTGTACTTCCGGTTTGGTATGCCTTGTGTTATAAACATCCCATTAAGAGGAAGGGGGATTTGGAGGAGCACGCGGAAGTGTTACACTTCTGGATTTAGCGGACCGGGACGTTTGCAATTCGTTCGGATTCCTGCCTCAGTGCGCATTTCCTCTTTGGGGGAAGCTGGAAGAGAGTGACTGATGGGGCGTGGACTGTCGCCTGGAGCGACATCAGCGGAGCGCGATTGGCATTTCAGCCATAATGCTCCAATGAAAGCTACGTCACGTTTTTCCACCTATGGTGTAAGCAACGGAAAGGACTGGGATCTATAAGCAGAAGTGTACGATGAGAGGAGCATGCTTTCCTTTCCATCTCGAAAATGAATCGATGGGGTGGGCTGTGTGAAAGTAAGCCAATTAATCAATTATCACCGGGCTGCGAGTTTCGGTTTGATTACTATATAATTAATACACCGGTTTCGGGCAGATGTGCAGGAATGAAGAACACGGGATTGAATCGTTCGTGTTCAAAATAATATTAGAATTGCTCCGACGCGGTTCACTATAGTTATTCTTAGTCAAGCAGTTATCATTTTTAGGTTGTGTCTAAACGTAACGTTTGTAATAATTAGCTATAGCGGTATCGGCGTTATTGCTTGTAATACTACATACGAATTGTCAAGATGAGAAATACCGAGGAGATGAGTGGAATTGGTGCCGAGGCCTCGAACACTTCAATGAGCTCCGGGGCAAACAGTCCTTATCAGCCCACCACGGAGCCTGTGCAGTCCAGGAGCCGACTGGGCGGGATCAGGTGGGACACGGGCTATCTGAGATCCAGCGTCGGCATCCTCAAATTCCTCCAGCTGGTAAGTGGCGCATCTCTCCGCTTGTCAGGTCAGTTTGCAAATACAGACACTAACTTTCACTTATAACAAAATTTCTCATATTCTTGACCCTGTCTCCTCCGCAGCGTTTAGAATAAAATTTTTTAAACAATAATAATGCATGCGATAATTTTTTTTCTTAAGTGGCTCAGCAAATGTGTTTGTCTCGCGCAATGAAGCCATATTGTTATTTATGAAGTTTTACGTAATAACTATTGCGTGTGAAGACTAACAAAGCAGGTGCTGTGCGTGCAGCGTGCACATGCAGCGTGTTGATTTTTATAGCGTGCATGCATTATTGTACAAATTAAAATGAGCAAAGCCGTCTTCTTCGTTTCAGTGGTAGATATTTATTATCTAGGTGGAACTGCATGCTTGAAAAACAAGGATGCCGTTCCGCTGCTTGATAAAAAGAAAATGAATTGGAGAACAGCGTCTCTGTGTTTAGATCAGTTTTGTATTTCTCTAGAATGTTCCAGTTCCTTGTTTATCTGATTCAATAGATGCACTGTTTATGTAAAGGGCCCCAGCTCATTTATGCATGAATGCGCCGTTTTTATTTCTGCTTCGCTGTTTTATAATAATTTAGGCTGTGCTCATCTGATAATTTAATGTAGATATGTTGTACAGGAGCCTGGGAGCCTAGGTTTCTCGACGTAGTTACTAATAAAGTTTTATAATAATAATAATAATAATAATAATAATAATAATAATAATAGTCGGTCCCTAGTAGTACGTCAACAGATATAATGTGCATATTATGGCTGTGTTTTGAAATTAATAGGGATACTTTTTGCCCACTGTAAAAGAGGTGGCATCTTCGTTTTAGGCTACCATTTTGGATTAAAAGTTAGATCGTCGCATGGAATTAGTAGCTTGTTACCGTGTTTAGATCTTTAGTATTTACTTTAAGCACCGCGTACAATGTACATAGTGACCAGGATATAAATTATCACAAGGATTAAAAAGTCAGATTGGTACTTATTTGCATTCAGTCTTATTAACGCTAGGTTTCTGAAATGGTTTCTTTGCAAATGAAACCTGAACGGCTTACATCTATACATAAGATGGAATCATGGGTGTCTACTAGGGAGTTTGGGCCCCATGAAAACATATTTTATGGGGCCCTTGCCACAGACTAATTAAGATCCAAATTTTTTAGGGCCCCTGTCGCTCAGTATATGTATAATAAATGTATATTGATGATGGTGATGTTTTATGCAACAGCGGATGATCTCTCTCTTTGTGCAGAATAGATCGAGTAGCTTTTGTATTTGCTGTGATATTCCTGGTCGCTATTACTTTTGAAAGGTAGTCATGTCAGGGATACAGGTGTTCATTACAGACAGAAAACTTGATCCCGCATTGCCAAGATGGGCCTGCGACCTCCTTCCTTTGTGTCCACTGGAGGAAGTCTTTGTCTTGGCATCATCTTCCTGTGGATTGTTCAGTTTGTTAAAGTACTATTGAGTGGTGGCAGACTGGGTAATCATTTACCCATGAAACATTTATTTTCCTGAATATTTCTTTCAATAGAATGTATAGGCCTATGTGGTTATTTGAAAGGAAGACACTGTATTGATTCCTGTGGGGAAATTCTCTTTTTGCCTACCTCATGGCACATAGGTGAGAGCAAGCTTGGCGGCAAAGGCGCTCCATGTGTGTAAACTTCACTTGTTGAGCCACTTGAGGATTGTTTATCTTTAAGGACGATGCAGGAAATAAATAATGTAGAAAATTTAATTCTTGCTATCAGCTTATTTAGTTCTATCTAGAATGTGTCAGTGGAGACATTACAGAACTGTATGCTGTACGAGAACTTTGGCTGTGGAAAGGGCAGTGTGGCGTATCATCTCATCTCGCATCACCGTCTCGGTCTCAGTTCCCGCAGTTGCTCAGTACTAGCATTCAGTCTCCAAGACACACACGCACTCTCTATCTTATCTATCTTTTCTCTCTAATCTATCTATCCACACACACAAATGAGGAATCATTTTCACGCATGTCTTTGTTGCACTGCACGTCCACCATTTGAATTTTTCATCGGACCGCTTTTAGCTTTGATTATGGCGCACATTTGTCATGACATTGTTTCCACAGACTTATTCAACATCTCACACTTTATTTTCATCCAGATTTGCATTCATTTCTCACCGAGATCCTGTATTGACAAGTGTGTTGAACCACTGCATAAAGCCGCCTTCAGCACATCCCAAAGACCTTCAATGAGGTTTAGGTCACAACTCTGAGGTGACCAAGTCATGCCTGAAAATGATTCCTCATGCTCCCTGAACCGCCCTTTGACAGTTCAAACCCAATGAATCTTGGCATTCTTGTCCTGGAATATGCCCGTGCCAACAGGGAAAAAAAACCCACTGATGATGGATGGAGGTGTAACCCGGCCATTCAGTAGATTCAGCTACTCAGCTGACTTCACTTTACTGCTGCATAATGTTGCTGAGCTGTAATAATGATCCAGTCATTGGCTCTTAAGTATTTGCTGATATAAATTCAAATGG
>JAODKE010000020.1:2556176-2574577 GCA_026779605.1 Mormyrus hasselquistii
ACACACACACACACACACACACACACACACACACACACACACACACACAGAGAGAGAGCGAGATCACGCGAGAGGCCTCCTCCAAGCCGGCACTGCTAACAAGCTAGCATTGTCTTTTTCACATTGTTCCAGATTAGATTGATGAGTTAATTATACAGTTGTTTTCAAGCCTTTAGCGAATTTGGAACTTTTCCAATGTTGATGAGTTCAGAGGCATCTTTTCCAATATGCTAATATGTCAAATGGTTTCTCCTTCTGCTTGGATATTCAGAGTGTAAAAGTGTAAGATTTCTGAAATTGGGTCACAGCCCAAGCAGTCACACTTTTTTTTGGGGGGGGGGGGGGGGTTTTTGGTACTGAGTGGGTTTAGACAGTTGGGTCATAGGAGGGGTGGATTTCAGCTCGGGGCCCTTGATTTATGGCAAAAATCATAATGATGATTGTTTTGGTCGATATTGAGATCAGTTATTCAACATGATTATTCACTGACTTTGGAAGTAATATGCATTTATCAAACTTTTCAAAGAACTTGCCTTTTTAGCAGTGGATTTCCTTGAACTCTAAATATAATCCAACTGAGAAGCAAGTAAGACAGGGCTGCGCTGGATTTGTAACACAAGACAATACAAATTTTGATGAATCCAATGCCCACCAACAGAAGAGCAAATCAGATTAGCCTTGTTATCTCTAGGGCGTTTAAGACTTGTTTCCCTTTTGATGTCCTGTGACTTTGATTTTGACATATTAGCTACCGTGGGATACACTCCATCGTGTTGGGTGATGGGATGGGTCTTTCCTTGGATGTTTCCTGTCACGCTATTATCTTTATGTGGCCATGCTTCTCTCCACAGCTCCTCTCACTCATCGCGTTCATCTGCATTGAGGCCGTCATGACGTGTCTCCCCTGCAGCAGCGTCTACTTCTTCGAGTTCATCAGCTGCAGCGCCTTCCTCAGCACCTGTGCCCTGCTGCTGATCTTCAGCCTCAACCTCAACACTAAGATCTCCCACATCAACTGGAACCTCATGGTGAGAATCAGAACGATCCATCCCACCCAAGTGACTTGTCCCCTTGGCTTTCTTTCTCTTTCCTTTCTGGTGCAGCTTTCGTCGTCCAGACTTCACAAACTGCAAGATCACTTTTTATAGGTGACTAATCATAATTTAAAGGGAGCCCTGAATGAAACGAGGCTTTGAAACTGATGTGTTGATGTTTCTATTTATTGCATTTGTTTAATTTAGCAGCAGCCGGTGAAATCCGCAGCGATGACTTTAAAGCAGCCTGTGGTAATATCGGTCTTACAACAGTGAGCCTTGTGGTTTTGATGGTGGTGTGTGCTGTTTCTATTTAATGTGTC
The DNA here is from genome assembly GCA_026779605.1 of Mormyrus hasselquistii. NCBI lineage: Eukaryota > Metazoa > Chordata > Actinopteri > Osteoglossiformes > Mormyridae > Mormyrus > Mormyrus hasselquistii. The sequence continues at coordinate 2,557,534 of JAODKE010000020.1, forward strand.
TCTCATAAGCAGGAAGGTCTGCTCTGTAGGCCCTGATTGGGCTCAGTGCCACCTTTTCTCCGGTTATGTCCCAAGCCATGTCTCCAGGTCAGTGGACCAATCGGTGTGAACTTCCTTTTGTTGGCTGAGACAGATGCAGCTGGGTCACTCGTGCGGCTCCTCTCTGTTAATATCTCAGACGTCGCGGCTGATTTCCACATGACGCAGCATTCTGCATGAAAACCGAGAGCCTCTTGTTTGCTGAAGTTACCCCGCTGCTGAGGGTAATTGTGTTGGGGCAGCTGCAGAGGGGGGGGGGGGTTTAACTGTTATTTGTACTCTCAGATAGTAGACCCTGCAACTGATGTTGTTTTTGGCCAGTCTTTTAAAGATTAAATGACAGTGATTCTCTCTCTTGAAGGATGTATGAATCACCCATTTCACGGATCAGGAGTGAGCCTTTATGGATTTTGGTTTACGGTTGTTTTGGTGGGGGCCGAGGAATGAAGTCTTTTTCTTTCTTCTAGCATGGTTCCATCCCCTTTCTAATCTGTGGTGTGATGGTGGCGCCTGAAGCTCGTAACATAGTTTACCACACTCTGGTATATGGATGCAGGACAAAGGCAGCCAGTCCTGCTCACTTCATTGTGCGACTGGACAAAACAAGCATTGCTAATTGTCGCCTCCATTGCCTGAACGTACCAAGAAAAACACCAGTGTCTGCTCTGCTAAAGGCAGCTGGCTTTCTTTGCTCTCAAATATGTGCAAATAAGGAAGAGGGTGTTTGCACACTCGATCCATCATTAATTTGCGTTCATGATGCACATTTTTGGTTGAATAAAAAGTGACGTCAGTCAGCTGTTTGTTCCATAACCATGCTACTTGCAAAAGTGGAATGTGTGGACTTGGGATGTTTTTGGTCATGGTTCATCCCAAGTATAGTAGCGGCTGAATAATTTAAACCACAGATGCTTATTTTTGACAGGCAGAAACATCCATCTTGACCATTTGGCTGAATCTTGACGATCTTTTTTGAAGGTATGCCAGAGCTATTTCTGAGAAAGCACCGAGGCAATTTGAGATCAACATCTGGTTCTTCAGGCTCATAAAGCTGGAAGGTCACCTCCTGAAACTCAAGCGCTCCTGTTGGCCAATGGTTGAGCGCATGCAGCCGGGACATGGGTCGCTGCGGTCTTGGCCCCTGCCCTGCGGAATTGTGGGAAACTTGTACCCAAACTGCCTTCCTGAAAGCTCTGCATGCCAATAGGAGGAGAGGTCGTGTATTCCAGCTGTGCGCTAAACAAAGTGTATGATTACAGTGTGTGGTTTGTGTAGCTCGATATGCCCTTAAGAAATGGACACCCCCTCAGCAGCTCTGCACTTCTGGCCCTGACTGTTTTCTTGTTTTTTGTTTTAAATAGCAAGTCTGTGCCTGTTACCGAATGCCCCTCTTCATGCGTCGTTGTTAATGAAACGCAACCCTACATTTAAACGCAGTTTCAGAGGTGCAAAGGAATGGACACTTTGCTGGGCCATAGAGACCATAAATGTTGCTCCTTGCTTTTTAAGTCACGTTGCTAAGGCTTATTCTTACGCATACTCCAGGTCTGAAGTGCCAGGATGAATAATACAAGAGCATCAGGCTTCACTGCACAGATTAATGAAGAATATTAATTTGCCCTGCTGGAGTCAACACTTTCATTAGTGCTCAAAACATTTTTGCTAATGACACTTAATGAGGTAAATACTTAAGCTATCCGTCCTCGGGACCTATTGTTTATTCGTTTTTGTTTTTTTGAGTTACATTTCGTAAAGTAGGTACGTGCGTGCATTTTGATGTACCACCTCTCATCATGCAAGCAAGGCAGGGAGACTCTCACGGGGAGTAAGATCTCTAGGGCGGTGGCTGGGGTCCGTGCTTTTGTTTACCGAGCCGTTGCTGGGATGCGCCCAAAGCATCTGGGTCATACCCTGTGGTCTGCTCACTGTCCCACATAAGCTGCCCAACAGGATGATGCCAGTTCTGCTTTGTGTGGATGTTTGTTGATATTGGAAGTCGGATTTTCTGGTATTCATATGGGCTGGTTTCCCTTCTGTGTTCTTTTGTAAGAACAATACTGTTACTGTTCATGTACGAATACTCTTAGGTCAGTGGGGAAGATGTTTCATATGAATGTGTTCAGTTTAATCTGATTTCAAGTTTAGGGGACCTAAAACTTTGTTTAGCACTGCCACACATTTGGAGCCAAAATTCAGTAATGAGGAAAATGAGTAAAGTTTTCCCTTGCGTTTAGTTCTTTATGATTAACGTTAATTTCTTTCTAAACTCTTTTTTCTCTATTTCTACTGAGATAGAGCTTAGCTAAAGATAAGGAGATGTGGGTTAATGTTGTCAGTATATGATAACAGTTTGGGAAATTGCAAACGGGACACAGTAATTCTTTAAACATTTTGCTGCCTCCTTTCTCTCCCTCCCTCCCCCCTCTCTAATTCTTTCTGTATTGTACAGTGCAGTACATGTCTTCCCTGTCACAGCAGTGTTCAGTCAGACGTGCTGGTCAGTGCTAGCACACGCTAATTAGCTGCGTCTCCATCCACAGGACGTTATCTGTATATCTGCCTGCACCTCGTCATTCTTCCTGGCCTCCGTGATCATGGCTGCACTGAACCACAAGTCTGGTGCTGAGATCACGGCTATGGTGAGCGGCGACTCCTGTGCCTGACCATGCAACGTCGTCCCACCCTGGGGTAGATCTTTACAAGACTGTGCTAGCAGCTCCTGGGATTTGTAAAAAGCTTTATCCTCAGGCTTGTTCCATGAACTTTCACCATTCCATTTGGGGAATTCATCCACTAAATGGGAAGCACCTTTGATTTTGAGCTGTAGTCCCCAAACATGCCTTTTTTTGTGTTTTACCAAAAAGCCTTGTAATCTTAAACAACCCATTTAAATCGTTTTGTCTGTTTGTGATCATTTCCGATTTAATTTATGATGTTTTAACCTTTTTATTTATTCAGTCTGTTTTACCGTCCTTTCCTTCACCATGAATAGGTTTGCTGGCAAGGCGTTTTAATTTCAACGCATCTAACCAAAAAACCTTGAGAGGAAATAAAATTTCTGATTTGATGTCCAAATATTGAAGGAAGCCGTACTGATTTCCACATAGTAGCTGGCGTTAGACTAACACGAAATAATCTTAGAGCTCTTTTTCTTCTTTTAATACAAGCTTACGTGTGGGTAGTATTGTTGCCTCACACCCTGCCTGTTGCCTGGGTTCCCTCTGGCAACTCTCTTACCTCCTGTAGTCCAAAGGCATGCAGTTAGGGCAGCTGGAGTCTTTAATGATGCTTTAGCACTTCTACCAACTGAGCAGAACCTGAGCTGTACCCACGCTGATGTAGCTCTGTTTACTAGCAGGGCCAAAAGCATGACCACCACCATGTGATTGGTGTCACCACCATGTGATTGGTTGAAATGCACAGAGATGCCAGTGTTCTGCAAATGGAGTATATGAAGGGGAAAAATGGGTATATGATATTTTAGTCATTATCAGCAGCATGGCCCATCACAATGTATTGACTCATGGCTGTTAATTTGGAACTTTCTAACCTCTAGCTTGAAGACTAACTATGAAACAACTGAATGGAATGCGCTCGTAATGCAAATCTACACAAGCAAATGCTATTTCCACTAGCATTTTATGCCAACGTAAAACGCGCATTCTCATGGATGTGCTAGAAAATTACAAAATAAGCACATACGATGTACACTGTGTGAACGGTAAAGCATCTCCTTAGTTTTATGTCACTGTTGCTTTACCAAGCCAACCATTCTGCAGTGGAGAACCAAAGTGAGCGGAATGAAAAATGATAGAGAGCTAACCAGCCAGATTGTCCAGGAAGTGGGTCCAACTGATCAGATATGCCCTCAGAACATTTTTGTGTAAGTAAAACTCCCATGAGTGGGCGTCCCCTCCAAAGTGTACCCTGGGATTGTGTTCTGTGCTGCCTGAGTCTCCAGCCCAGTCCCCCTGACCTGAATAATGAGTTTGATACAAAATAACGTGCTCCTTTTTAAAATAACTGCTGCACCCTCTGGGAGTCAAATATGAATTACAAGCAGTCAGAAGTAAGGGCATTGTGCTGTCACCTGAGATTCTGAGAAGGCCCAAATGCATACCAAGGCTTTGTTGTAAATGTGTACATATATATATAAATGTATAACCTCTAAATGTGCAGGTGCTTCCTGCTATAAACCATCTTCGTCATGCTGCATAGTGATACTAATCTGCGCTCATGAAATTGCAGAAATCTCTAATTGTTAAATTCATACCTGAAAATCTTTTCTTCATGGTTGAGAATCAACTCTGAAGATATGTTCAATTTTGAAGTGTCTATTAACATGCAGAACAAAAAATTAAGCCAGGTAATATCAGATTTGATATTAATTAATCATTTTGGTGCTTGCTCTGGTGTTAATGTTGCCGTCCACCATGCGATGTCCAGTTTGTTTGCGTTATTTGGAATAATTTCCTTCGCAGGTATTTGGCTTTCTGGGGACTCTTGCCTTTGGACTGAATACAGCCCTGGCCGTAAGGGACTGGCGGCAGCATCGTGAGCTGCAACCTGGCAGGGCGACGAATGCCGAGTACACACGTGCCCCCACCACGTCTAGAGGTGAAGCTGAAGCGCAGGGACACGCCCTTGCTCACTGATAGGGTGATGTGTTAGAGGGTGGAGCTGGTGGGCGTGTTCCTATCATTGGTCAACCAATGCCCTTTCCAGCTCCAGATGTCAGAGTAAAACATGTGATGCACTCTGTTCTTGGCTCAAAAGCTGCTCCCCTCCTTCAGTCAAGTCATCCCAGCATCTAGGAGGATACTGTTTTGAGCAAACTGATTAGAATAGACTGGGTCCTATTATTATTTAATTTTATGAAAGTTTCTGGTTCTGTACTAACCTTGGTTTGTCTTATGTATTTGTTCTAATTTCTATGACTTTAATAGCTGAAAGTAAATACACAGTATGTTACTCACTGGGTTAAGGATCATATGTGACCATATGTGGAAAGTCATGGTTTCTAAATCCTTAGCCAGCAGCGTAGTTTCATAAAGGTTCTAACTCCAGCTTTTCTAGGGGTGCTAGTTACTGGCTGACCCTGTGCTCTGACCTCAAAGCTTGCTCTCACATCTACATATACATGTGTGTCTGTGTCTCTCATAGAGAGAAAGATGGGATATCGAAAAATGCTGTGCTTCCCCATCAGGATCAATAAAGAACCTCTTTTGTATTCTGTTCTGCACATGAACAGAAGTGTGTATATAGAGTGTCGGGTTCTGCGGGCAGCACTAAAGTGATAAGGTACGTGAACTGGTCTGGATTTGGGCTTGTTTCATCTCTCAGGAATCTAGCCAGAGGAGGAAAGTTCTGGTCCAGTAAGTACAAATATCAGACCAAGGTTTTGTTTCAACCAACCAGCTGAGTACTTTCCACCTCTGAATCTAACACTCTGGGCTTAGCTTTTGTTTGTGTTTCAGCTAATGACAATCATAACCATGTGTTTTTATATGAATAACATTGCATAGAAGCAGTTGAGTGTAAAAGACCAGAGTGCAAGAGAAGGTGTTTGTAAATAAGAATCCAAATGGGATAAAATGTTTAAGTTTAACTACTTGAAACGTCTTGTACTATTTGAGTCCTTGTTAAATGAAGGCACTCTACTAATTTTTCTGTAATTTGTTTTCCTACACTCTCACATCTCACTGCATCTTCACCTTGCTTTGTTCTTTGTTTTATTAAATTAATCTCCTTTCGAATAATGTCTAGTCAAATTTATTGTCACACTGGGGGATTTCCAGTTGCAGCCGTAAAGAATCCATCATGAATTGGACATAGATGGCACACCAGACAACAGAACAACAACAATACGGTAACAGTACGGTGCAAGATCGCTTGATATGGACATAAACGATGAGCTAAGCTGCAAAGTGCAGAAAATGATTGGTGCTGTGATTTGTGTGAATTTTGCCTACTAATTGCAGTACAAAGAAAAGGGTCTGAGGTTTTTTCCCCTCAGTGATTGTGGGTTTGGAGATAGGTACTGACTTCCCAAAATCAATAATTATGTGTTTTTTTTTTTTTAAATACACATTCAGTTCAAGGAAGAATTTCTTGCACAGTGTTTCCCAGCCAGGTCCTTGGGTACCCACAGACAGTCCACATTTTTGCTTCCTTCCAGCTCCGGGTAAGGAGCAAAAACAGGGCCAGACTGGGAAACACTGTCTTACACTGACACAAAGCACTCAATTGTGACCGGACCATGATCAAGCCCCCCCTTCAGCAAGCTGTCCATTTCAAGTCATCAGCCAGGAAAAGAGTGTAATTGTCGAAGTGCAAATGATTTGTGCCACCTTTAACTAGTTCACACTGTAATACTAAGATTGACAGTTGCTATGTGCACTACATTAGGTATCGGCACCATGGTCAATGCTGACCTGAGTTATGTGCAGGTAGATGGGTAGATTTTATAAGATGACTATATCTGCAGAGTGTTGCGAGGTATCCATGCTTTGCTTGTGCTCTGCAGCTTTGCATCTTAACCCAGTTTGGCCTGTCATGCTTAGGGCCGTGGCTCAATTCGGTCTTGTGTCTTGACCCTGTTCCTTTTCCACTCTTCTGATGCACAACATATGACCCAGTTCTGCCTCTCATCATCTCCTGTGGCCAATCTTGTACTTGCATTTGAATTTGCATTAAATTCCATCTTTTATACCGAACTTATTTCGGTCTTACTGATGTATCCCTTTTGGTAATTTGTAATTAAGAGTTCTATAGTCTTTGCTTATCTCATTGTTAGTTTTGTCATCTTATATGTATTTAATTTTCCTTAAATTGCTATAATTGATATATCAGGCAACATTTTTAAAGAAAACTACACTGCTTTCCATTTGTGTTGTCATGTAATAAAAGTTTCCAATTAATATAGTTCTTTGGAATTTGGGAAACGGGTGGTTGGGCGTTGGGATAGATGGCCATGGAATTTGTAGTTTCCCTAAGACCAAAGGCAGTCTAAGGGTATGCAGAGGTGGATATTTCAGGTCCAGAAAGTAAAAAATCCAGACCAAGATTTTCTTTCAACCAACCAGTGTAAAGAGTCAAAGTCACAAAGTACTCATCTAATTGGTTAAAACGAAATCTTGGTGTGGATTTTTATTTTCTGGCTCTTAAATGGCCACCTCTGACTGTATCCCATAATATATACATAGCCCTGAATCATCGGCACAGAATTAATATAGTTTATTGACAAAACCAATGGTGGTAAGACCTAATATTTTCTACCAAACAAGCCTACATGAGTACAATGCTTAAAATATGGATTTTTGTCTTCCTTGTGGGAAATGTTTTATTTTTTTTTTTCGTAGTGTTGAAAGACCACTTGTGTACACTAGATGGCAGCAATTATCCATTTTGTTTGCTATAAGCGGGCTTTTTATTTTGTATATAATGGTGTAGGCTTCGGGGGTATCTAATTTTTCATATAGCAGTACTTTCCAGGCATTACACCCTGGTATACAGTATTTTGATGGTATTTTCAAAAACATTATTTTTGTATTTTGAGATATTGCTGATAAAATCTCTAAAGAAAACCCCATCACATCTTAGAATGATATGATAATAAATAAATGTAAAATGCAGTTTTCATAACATCATCCATTAATTTCCATAAATAAAACTCATTCAGAGCACCACATAATAACATGGTCGGTACATAACCAATCTCTACCAGTCATCTAACCATCCATGAATATTTTGATTCTCACAAAAGCACTGCATCAGCAATACATGAAATGTAGCTGTTTTTTCCCCATTTACGTCTCAGTCTTGCTTGCCAGTACTCCAGTTTTCTTTAGACTTTCCACCTCCGGAGCAGGGTTAGCTTTCTCTCATACCCTTTTGAGAACAGCTGTTTTCTAGGTAACAAAATCCATTCTTGTACTATTGTCCCAATGAAATATCAAAGTTAACCCATGCAGTAATGCAAAAAAATTCTAACACGTTATGACCTTAAAATAGACACTAACGCAATTAACCTTTGTCTTAACTTCCAGCTCTGCTCCTACAGGTTTAATTTGCTGTCAGTCGCTCTCTCTTTACACAAGGAGGCCAATCAATAAGCAGGAGTCCAATATTGGTGAGTTGCTGCATGTTATCTCTACGCCACCTGTGTGTTGTACATCATCCCACACATACGACAGGCAGCAACTGATGATCTCATCGGTTTAGAAACATGTATCTGTTTGTCTCTGGTCTGTTCTGGCCATATTGGAAAGGAAGGAGGTAATGAGTGCGTCGTTTGGAAAACGTACTCTACCTTATTTATAAATGGCGCAGCAAAAGAAAAAGGTCATTATTAACAAAAACACCATGTAAAACTCTAAGATAAACAGGCAATTGGGATACAGCCACCCCTGCACATTCGCAAAGGTTAGGAGCAAACTTCCCAGCACCCCTCAATCCATGACGATAACATTAAAAGTCTATTCATTACCAATTTCTAAACAAATAGTACTGTATGGTACATTTTGCATGTGAAATTACTTTCATTTCCTATCTAGACCTTTTTATATAATATACAAACCATCTTAATGATGCCCGTGTATGTACAATAGTGTGCACTGGGAGCACTACATTTTGGACCCATTGTTAAAAATGTGAAATTAACAGCACTTAAAGGTTTAAAAGTAACTGCGAGAAATGGAAGATTCCGTGGTCTCGAAGACGAGCCAAGACAAAGATGCGTGGCATGCCCAAGCCAAGACTTGTAAGAGTGAATGCATAGTATGCACTTACACTAACAAATATTATGCATCACTAATTTATATTATATGATTTCATGTGATGCAAATCATTTTCAGTATTGTTTTTGGCTTATGAGTAGGCTGCGAGTTTCTGCAATCTTTCAACAAGCTCCAAAAATATTCCCATTTAATTGTTCACGGTGAATGTGAAATTGCCGAAAAAATAGGAAAATTAATAGTAAGTTTCTAAAAAAAACTAAACTTTTGCATCATTTATGGAAATCTAAGCTACAACTATGATAGGTCCCTCCTAATATACACTGATCAGCCATAACATTACAACCACCTGCCTTATATTGTGTAAGTCTCCCTCATATCACCAAAATAGCTCTGACCCATCAAGCCATAGACTCCACAAGACCTCTGAAAGTGTCCTGTGGTATCTGGCGACCAGATGTTAGCAACAGATCTTTAAATACTCTAAGTTGTGAGGTGGGGCCCCCATGGATCAGAATGTTTGTCCAGCACAGATGCTCAATCAGATTAAGATCTGGGGAATTTGGAGGCTAAGTTAACACGTCAAACTCCTTTCATGTTCCTCAAACTATTCCAGAACAATTTTGGCAGTGTGGAAGGGCACATTATCCTGCTGAAAGAGGCTATTGCTTTTGGGGAGTCCCATTGTCATGACAGGGTGTACTTGGTCTGCAACATGTTTAAGTAGGTGGTACGGGTAAGTATCATCCACATGAATGCCTGGACCCAAGGTTTCCCAGCAGAACATTGCCTCTGCTGGCTTGCCTTCTTCCCATATTGCGTCCTGGTGCCATCTCTACCCCAGGTAAACAATGCACACACACTATCCACGAGATGTAATAGAATGTGGACTCAATAGACCAGGGCATTCTCTTCCATTGCCACATGATCCAGTTCTGACGCTCACAGGCTCAATGTAGAGGCTTTTGGTGGTGGACAAGGGTCAACATGGGCACTCTGACTGGTCTGCAGCTATGCAGCCCTGTACACAGCAAGTTACAATGCACTGTAAGTTCTGGTACCTTTCTACCAGAGCTAGCATTAGCATTTTTAGCAGTTTGTGCTACAGTAGCTCTCCGGTGATATTGGAGCAGATGGACTAGCATTCTCTCCCGACATGCATCAATGAGCCTATGGCGCTCATGATCCCATCACCACTGAGCCTTTCTTGGACCTCTTTTGGTTGATACTGACCACTGCATACCAGGGAAAACCCCACAAGATCTACTGTTCTGGAGATGCTCTGACCCAGGCGTCTAGCCGTCACAATTTGGCCCTCATCAGAGTGGTTCAGATGTTTATGCCTGCCCATTTTTCCTGCTTCCAGCACATCAACATCAAGAACAGACTGTTCACTAATATACTATATGGACAAAGGTATTAGGACAAATCATCAATCATTGAATTCAGGTGTTTAGTTCAGAGCTATTGCCACAGGTATATAAAATCAAGCACCTCACCATATAGTCAAATTTACAAATATTTGTGAAAGAATGGGTTATTCTGCAGTGCCTGGTGAATTCAAGCATGGTATTGTCATAAGATTCTTCCTTTCCAATTTGAAATTTCATGAAATTTCTTCCCTGTTAGATATTCCACGATCAACTGTAAGTGGTATTGTTGTAAAGTGGAAGCATTTAGGAACAACAGAAGCTCAAAGTGGAATGGTAGACCCTGCAAACTAAGAGTGGGGTCACCGAGTGCTGAGGCGCATAGTGTGTAAATGTTGCTAACGAGCTATTGACTCAATAACTGCAAAGTTCTAAATTTCTTCTGGCATTAACCCCAGCACAGCAAAAATGTGGGCCAGGACCTTCATGAAATGAGTTTCTATGGCTAAATAGCAGCATGAAAGCCTCAAATCACCAAATGCAATGGCAGGTGTTGGAAGGAGTGGTGTAAAGCACGCTGCTATTGGACTCTGGAGCAGTGTAAACCAGTTCTGTAGAGTGACAAATCACACTTCTCTGTCTGGCAGCCTGATGGACGAGTCTGAGTCTGGGTCAGATGGACGAGTTTCCAGGAGAACGTTACTTGCTTGACTGCATTGTGCCAATGGTTTGGGGTAGTTTGCAGGAGTTTGGCAAGGCCCTTTGTTTCAGAGATTGGGGAAGGCCCTTTGTTTCAGAGATTGGGGAAGGCCCTTTGTTTCAGAGATTGGGGAAGACCCTTTTCTGTTCCAGCATGTGCACAAAGCAAGGTTTATAAAGATATGGCTGGGTGAGTCGAAAAACTTGTCTGGCCTACACAGAGCCCTGATCTCAATCCCATCCAACACCTTTGGGATGAACAGAGATAGTGAGCAAGGCCTTCACATCCAACTTCACAAATGTTCTTCTGGCTGAATGGGCAAAAATTTCCACAGAAACACTTCGAAATCTTGTGGAAAGCCTTCCCAGAAGAGAGGTAGCTGTTATGGCTGCAAAGGAGGGAACAACTCCATATTGATGCCTATGGATTTAGAATTGGATGTCATAAAAGTTCCTGAAGATGTAATGGCCAGGTGTTCCAATATTTTTGTCCATATAGTGTATAATGGCACCCTTGACAGATGCCATTGTAATGAAATAATCAATGTTATTCACTTCAGCTGGAGAGCCATCATTTCTGCATTATTGTTGCATTTCACCAACATATTTCAGGTTTTTGAATAATACAAAGCCATAAAGACATTTTTATACACAACAAACTCTGAAGCTGGACCAGCGAATGTATACATTTGTATAGTTTCAATGTAGAAAGACATAATGTGCAACATGGTTATAACTATATGTTACAAAAAAAGCAAAAGAATATTTCACATGACCTGGTATTTTTCTAAAGTATCTCTCAAGGTTTCTGGCCACTACAACTCATCCAGTTGAGGAAAGTAACACTGGTGAGAGCTTGGAAATATGGTAAATTTCCAATTTTACCATCTTGCAAATGTATTTCCAGAGAGGTATTAATTTATGAACATAAACAATATCTGAAATACACAAAACTATTACAAACCATACAATAGTCTACTCCACTTATTTCACAGTTTTCTTTTTTTCTTTTAACACTGCCACCAATGCAACCATGCTTCTAAATAACTGAAACAACACCCTTTAGGGGGAGCTAATGCCTTTGATAGTTATTTATGTCAGTGTTTCCCAACCCATTCCTTGGGGATCCCCAGACAGTCCACATTTCTGCTCCCTCGCAGATCCCAGTAGAAGAGCAAAAATGTGGACTGTCTGGCCTGGAGCTGGAAGGGAGCAAAAACATGGACTGTTTAGGGGTCCCATAGGACCCGATTGTGAAACACTGATATACATTATATAGGTAGGAAAGGGAAAGGCAGCTGAAATAGGGAATCAAAGTTATAAGTTGGCAGGAATCTCCAGACATTACACTTTGGTAAGTATTCCTTCAGGGAGTGATTTTATGGGACATTGTCAATCTGATCATCCAGCAAAACGGACACTCAAAATTTAACACACTGCTCTAACAATGTGCATTACGTTAAACTGTGGATGAAAGGCATTTCAAATGTAATTTTTGAGGTTATTTTTCAAAAGATGTTTAAAGGGTACGCTTACGTTAATGTTCAATTTTAAAAATGTCCATTCTGTGTGCTTTAAAAAAAACAACAAAAAAATCATCATAATGGCTGTTATAAGAAACCCAGTCTTGCGAGATGTAAAAACTTGCCTGAGGCATCATTCTACAATAGATTTAACCAGATGCTGTAAATGTTAGCATTACTAAAAAAGAGAGGTTGTTGGAAAACTCACATCACACACAAATCTTGTGTGATATTTTAAGGGAGTGCAAAACGTGGTAAGGTCTTCCTTTGTGCAAACTACATGACATTGCACAAATTAACAGCTAAGGTAAGATGAAGGTGTAGGAATTATATCAACACACTTTCTGTGGAAGATGGTAGTCATATTCTGTATAGGTAATTATTCATAGAAAGTGCCATTTGGTTATTAATAAGAAAATAAGGAATAATAATTTCCATTTCATTTGCTTTACAGTGTGCACAAAGTAGGCTCTTTCTCCTGGGTCAATACCTAACTGATCTCAATTAACCATATAATTCTTACTTGTACTATACTGAGTGGCACCCTTATAGGCAAACCAAGTTCCATCTCCACAGTGGTTCCCTTTGATGGAGACGTATTGAAAAGAGAGGCAGATATTGGTATCAGCCACTGGGGGGCAGCAATAAGTCCTTGAGAAGTTTCAGATTCAGTTTGGCTGCTCTGCTGACCGTATTCTCTGGATTATTTACACAGAAACAGTGGGAAGGATCTGTACAAAATGGAAGGTCTTTACATCAAGAACACAGAGCATTATATGTCTGCAACAAGCTCTGGGTGGCTTGGGCTACAGGATTCTGTCCGAGGTGGGTTCCCCGTGGCTGCCATCCGCCACCGTGTGCTTGAGCAGGTCTGTAGGTATCAGAGGGATATGCTGGTTCCGGCTTCTCACCACGGCTTCATAAGGGGGAACGTCCTCCGGGGGCAGGCCTGAGAGGGAAATGGAGGCCAGCGGAATTCCAGGCACGTATGGCACCCCGGTGCTTCCCATCAGCCAGGAGGCACCTCTCCACTGTTCCCCCAGCTCGTCCAGCAGGGATTCCCCCAGACAGGGGTCAGTGAGAGAGTACGGTGGAGGGTCATCCGTGGGCATGTAGATCTCTGTGGCACCAGGTCCGACACATTCTTCATAACTGAGATAAGAGAAAAATCATGTTACTTACAGTTCAGAAGAATCAACTGTAGTTAATCCGTGGAATTTAAAAGTCAGGATATTTTTAATCAGGCTGACATTTCCAAGGCTTTATTTGGACCTCTGGGGATTTTGTCAGGGTGAGTTAAACACTGGAAGGCTAAGTAGTGTCCCAAACATTAGGCTTCTGACAGAGGATTGTATAAAGGGAATGCATCTACCACAGAGAGGGGGGAGATGATGTTTATTTACATGTACTTTAGACGTTAGACACTCTTTATGATAAAACTCACTCAACACAAAGAGTTTTGTAGCTTTACACTGTCTGTTTAAACGGTATCTATAAATGTCAGTGAGGCGCCGAGCGCTGACAGACTGGTTAGCGCAAGTGTGTGTGAGCTACACGGCAGTAGGTTATACATCCAAACTGCTCCAGTCACCCAAGAGTGACCCGAGTGGATATCTGATAGAAGGAAATAACTGGTGGATAATAGAATCTGTCACATTTGATACAATCTGTAATTTTCTCCCACGCCATTCCAGTTTCGCTGGGTCATTGTATGGTAACAAAAATTTGTACAGCTCCAATAAATTATGAAAACTTTTATTTATTCTTATGGAGAAGTTTGAGATGTTATTTATTCATATCTGCTAAAATTAGTAGTCGATTCTTTTGCGTTTTTCATTTGCGAACATTATAGACAAGAAACTACGCTCAGTGATAAATGAAGTGCAGCTGAGCCGCCGTCGTTACGCCGATCTGATTATTTCATGCGGCCTGTAGCTACTTAAAATACCGCTCCAGCATCCTGCTGTCAGCTCTGCTCAGTCTGCACTTTTAAGTGGCATTTAAAGTTCTATATTTAAATTTAAAAGGTATAAAATATGGGCCCCATGGAAATACAGCGCACATGTGCATCAGTGGAAAATTACCTGAACACCAATAACCTTGGCAATGTTAGACACCTAACATATCACATACACAGAGAAAACGGCCGTGAACCTTTTGGTAATATCTAATTTCTGCCCTGAATCATGCCTCCTCTCTGCATGTGTGGAGATTGCATGCTCACCCTGTTTTGCGCAGATGGAACACAGATGGATGGGATGGTTTAAACAATCATTGATATGTGAACCTTCAGAATAATAACCTCTTGAAACGAGGGTAATTGTAATCAGGCTGCCCAACCTACAGTATAAATAGACAAATTTAGACAACCTCAGAAATGAGTTGCTGAAACTCAAACGTAGAAAGGGTAAAAAAAAAAAGGGTTTCGAAAGACTTATTCCTCCATCACTGCATAGGCGGGGAAATGGAAGGAATTCAATACTGCTGGTACTCTCTCAAACAGTGGGGCTCATATAACAATCAGTGAATGGGTACAGTGTAGAATCCCCTGAGGTGTAATGAAGAATCATAGGGCGAGAATTAAGGATCGTAGGGTGAGAAGTAAGGATCTGGAGGCATCTCTATATATTAGCGCCAGTGTTCATTACAATGAAACAAACACTGGAGGTTTGCTATAGACCACTGTGATGTTCTATACCACCACTGGAAACACTGGAACAAAGTTCTCTCATCAGATGAAATAATGGTTGAAATGTCTGGTAAATGTACTGAATGTTTGGAGAAAACAAACACTACATATCAGCAGTAAAACCTTATCCTAGCCGTTAAGCACAATGGAGTATAATGCTGTGAGGTTATTTCACTTCAACAGTTTAGATTTATTATTATTTAACTACACCACGGCTTTGAGAAATTCTCTTATTGGTCCAGAAATTTCACGTGGGTGATAATTATTTTTGTGTAACCACACAGTTGGTTCCAGCAGTCTAATAACAGTTCTATAGTAAAGCATTTTAATGTTATATTAAACATAAATATAAAAACCTGTGGGACTTTTTCAGCATAATTTTTCTTGGTTTTCAAAATGCAAGTGTCTGTCAGTTGATGGTTTCTAACGTAACAATGGACTTGTCGCTTTTAGTGAGTAGCCTGTTATTTTGTGGTCAGTAGTCATGATGAACCACTTTGAGGTGTGCAATTACGAAAATAATCAAGTCCAACTTGGATATCATTGCATAAAGTTGTCGTTGATTAGTTTCATATATCTTTATATAATTTTGTCATGGTTTATCCTGTACTTATTATTGAGGGACCAATAGACTCCATGTCGGATAAGGAAATTGTCTCGAATGTGATCTTATTCAATACAAGAGCAGCTCAGGAAGAGTAAATACCGTATTTGAGAACGTCAAATTCCTGACCTCATTCCCACTGAAATGCTGTGGCACGATCTGAAGCAGGCCATTCAAGCAAGAAATGTCAACAGTATACATGCAAACAGTTTTGTATAAAGGAACGGACCCAAAATAACTGCTGCACAGGTATTATCAGAAACTACAGTTTAGTTGAAATATTTGCCAATACTACACATAAGGGCCCATATACCTTTCCCATCAATTAACTTGTTTTTAAACGATCTTCTCAATTAGAATATGGCAATGTAAAATGTTGTTTATATTTATTATTTAATTGTAACTTCTTGATTAAAAAAAAGTTTTCTGTATATCAAAAGGATGTAGCGTCATTACGGTAAGGCTAATCCTAAGGAATGAAATGCTGGCCTTCTGTCTCACCATCCCACAAAAACCTGTAAACTTTTACCTACTTTATGACCAGCAAAGCCAACATGGCTTTACGGGGCATAAATATATCTGTGGAAACCCAGTATTTTTCTGTAATTCTCCCATAAATGACATTATCCCATAAATCTAAGAAAGAATTTGGGGGGGGCGGGGGCAGCACAGGATCAGCCAACACCCCATGCACTGTCAGAAAAAATACCAATTTGTACCCTTTAGGGTACAATTACTTGTCACTAGGCCTGTCACTAGGGATCTCGCATCATACAGTAGCTGTAGGTAAATGTACCTTTTAAGGTACAGGAATGGACTCGGAGAAACATTTTTGCACTCATTTTCTGGCTGGTCCCTTGGAATAAAATCATAGCCAGGCTTGTCCCCATTTTTTGGGCACTGTAGCGCAATTGGGGTTAAGGGCACAACAGTGACATCATTCTGTCAGCCATAGGATTTGAACTGGCGACCTTTTGATTATAGGCATGACTCCGAACCCACAGAGCCACATACTGCATAAAAAAATACCTGTAAACAACCTTATTCAGTTTAGGCTTTGTGGTGTTTGTGAGCAGCTTGTCTGGAGTATCGTCAGTATAAGTCCGAACCTCAGTCCATACAGCAGTATGTGCTGCTTTCCAACAAAAAGGGCCATTAATCAATGGGACCTGAGGGCGTACCTGCGTCACAAGCTGAAACACTGACAGCAACATATGGCCCAATCTACCTTCACCATGGTACATTTGGCGGTTTCCTCCCATCCCGAGTGCCTGTTGCCCTGCTGAATGTGTCACTTGGATGGCCATGCTCTCTCCGTCTCTCCATTTGGGCTCCACAGGTGAGCGCTAGGCCGAGCTCTGAGAGCCCCCGTGCCATCTGTGGCC
>JAODKE010000020.1:2583371-2594042 GCA_026779605.1 Mormyrus hasselquistii
TTGTGCCTCTTATAACTACTCGCTGCTTCCTATCTGTTAACCAGTTATCAATCCAGGTCGCTACAGTTCCTAAAATAAAATAAAATGCCCTGATAGTGCTTTAAATAGTACCCCCAATGAGTCTAGTGTTCCTTCATTGGCCAGTTTGCCACATTGGCCAGCTTGCACTACAAATCCTGCCCCTGCCTTACAGTCTGCAAAAAGATCCTTGCAGGTAGGTGGCCAGTAAGGATTGCTTTATCTGATGACTTCACCATTTCATAGAAGCAAGGGATGGAATTCCTATGAGGTGTTACAGGCAGATTGGAGAAGGGTACGAGTTAAAGAAAACATGGGTGTTTGAAGTGACCATGATACGTCACAAATGATACGACAATTCTAAGTGTTTTTTTTTTTACATCTGGATAGTTTCACAGCATTGTGAATGTTGGATCTTTGATAATACGTAAGGCATTAAGGCACATCCAAATTCTCTTTCTGGTAACTGTCCATAAAACAGAAAAGGCAGCCTATTACTGATTGCTTAGAATTTTGTAAATATACAGTCATAACTCTGCAGAAGCTTAATGAAAAAAAAAACTTCTTTCAAGCCAATACTTAAAAAAGTGTTTTTGGAAAGTTGGTTTTCTATAGATTTAGAAGTAGATTATTCTCAGTGGTTCATAATCCGGATCACGGATCATGTGGAAATTATTTTTAAGGGCACGCCTGTCATGATATCCCTCCAACATTCAGCACCATTTCTCTTTATAAAGTGGATTCTGGTCGTAAATAATCAGATTTAGGAGTTAAGCTCAGTAACTGCCTGGAGTATCGAATAAATGTCAAGGCTTTGGTCAGTCATGTCGGATAACAGCCTGTGCAGGTTCTGGGTACTACTTAAATAGTTCTCTCTGAAACAAAACACTGGAGGAAAGGCACACTGAGGCCTTGTTGACACTAGTGCTGACATTGCAGTGTAGAAGATGGGATGGGACAATGTGTTCCTTTTCAAGCAACTTATGCTGACAACAGTCGAATGAATAAATGATGATTGAACAGGCAAGAAGTATATAAGTATCGACAGTCCGGAACTTCTAATTAATCCTTGCTGTAGACTCTGCTGCCTTAGATTCAGAGCAAAGTTGTACTGCACAACATTTCCTCCTTTCCTTTTGTGGGTATAGATTACAAGGAAGGAGAATTCGCTTTCATCAGCAAAGCAGTCTGGATGTGATAGACTTCTTGTTGTGTTACATCAACGACTCATCAAAATCAACCCATCTTGAGAATGGTTCAGTAAACACATGGTTCTTCCAGACAACTAGACAACACAGAACACGATCCATAACACATTAAAGTGTAAAGTACAGGCACCCTAACCAGACTGCTTTTCACACTTAGCCCACATTCTAATTTGTGCTACTCTGGTTCTTCATAATAGTCATATTTTTTTTAAATAATAAATCTTTAAATATAGAAATTTCCTCTAAATTCAATGGATTTTCACAGAAAAGATTCAGGTAAAATGAAAACAACCAATATTAGAATTTAAAGCTCAAACCCTGGCTCTGTAACCTGCATCACAGATTCCAAAAATACTACAAAATGTATACATTCTTACAATATTATCATTGCAATTCCTACAGTATGTTTTACGTATAATGCACTGTAAGGGTTAATGGACACTATAACAATAGAGCCAACTAAAGAACAAATATCTGTAAGAATATCATTTTATATGATGGTACTACCCCTCCTTGGATTGCCACCTTATCATGGTGGAGGGGTTTGCGTGCCTCAGTGACCCTGGGGGCTATGTTGCCGGGGGCAATAGCCCCTGCTAGGGTCTCCCAAGGCAAAAAGGTCCCAGGGGAGCCAGACAAAGAGCAATCCAACAAAACCTCTATGACAGAGAAGTCTATCAAGGTCTCGTTTCCCTCGCCCGGACTAGGGTCACCGGGCCCCACGTTGGAGCCAGGCCTGGGGGAGGGGCCCATATGCGAGCACCTGGTGGGTGGGCCTTGGCCCGAAAGAGGCACGCAGGTCTGTCCCCAGGTGGGCCCACCACCCGCAAGGGGAATGTCAGGGGTTCGGTGCATTGTGCATCGGGTGGCGGCCAAGGGAGGCCCTGGTGGTCTGATCCCCAGCTGACAAAACTGGCTTTTGGGACATGGAATGTCACCTCTCTAGTGGGGAAGGAGCCTGAGCTGGGCATGAGGTTGAGAGATACCAACTAGATATAGTCGGGCTGCCTCAGATACATCTGCGTGCACTGCCTTCGAGACATCAGAGGGCACGGAGCCTAAGGGGGCTGAGGTGGCCAGGGTGGTTAGAGAGTTATGTGGTGGTCGGGTCCCGGGGGTGGACGAGATCCACCCAGAGTACCTAAAGGCTCTGGATGTTGTGAGGCTGTCATGGCTGATACGCCTTCTCAACAACGTGTGGAGGTCAGGGGCAGTACTGCTGGATTGACTGACCGAGGTGGTGGTCCCCTTATTTAAAAAAGGGGACCGGAGGGTGTGTTCCATCTAGGGGATCACACTTCTCAGCCTTCCTGGGAAAGTCTATTACGGGGCACTGGAGAGGATGGTGAGATAATCTCGGATTCAGGAGGAACAATGAGGTTTTCGTCCTGGACGTGGAACACTGGACCAGCTTTACACCCTTGCAAGGGTACTGGAGGGGGCCTGGGAGTTTGTCTATCCAGTCTACATGTTTTTGTGGACTTTTGAAAAGGCTTACGACTGGGTTCCCCGAGGTGTCCTTTGGGGGCTGCCTCAGGAGTATGGGGTTTGGGGTCCACTATTGTGGGAGATTCAGTCCCTGTATGAATGGAGCAGAAGCTTGGTCCGCATTGCTGGTAATAAGTCAGACGTGTTCCCAGCGCGGGTTCGGCTCCGGCAGGGCTATTTTTTGCGGACGATGTCGTCCTGTTGGCTTCATCTGCTGGGGACCTCCAGCATGCTCTGGGGCGGTTCGCAGTCAAGTGCAAAGCGGCGAGGATGAGGATTAGCATCTCCAATTCTGAGACTATGGTTCTCCACCGGAAATGGGTGGATTGCCCTCTTCAGTTCAGGGAGGAGGTACTGCCTCAAGTGGAGGAGTTCAAGTATGTCGGGGTCTCGTTCACGAGTGAGGGTAGGTGAGATCGAGAGCTGGACAGACGAATCGGGCCGGTGTCTGCACTAAACTGGTTCATTGTGGCTAAGAAAGAACTGAGCCAGAAAACAAAGCTCTCGATCTATTGTTGCAAGTAGCTTAAGATCTGGGTCATTGAAGGCATTTGTAAGACAAAGCTGCAAACATAATACAAAAAAACAGCAATGAGTCTGATGTTGTCAAGCCTTCAGTTGTTTTAGTTTTAATATTCTGGGAAAAGTGCTTAGGTACTTTGTTAATCTCTCTTCTCAATTAAAGAAGGATGTATTATTTTAAAATTCATCGTGAAAAAATTTCATTTCAGTAATAATAAAATGCTAATTAAAGCATATGTTCTGTCAACATAAAAGATCTCTTCAGAACCATCACTAAAAGAACTGTGATTATGAAATTCATATAATTCACCAAAATTAAGATATACAGTTCGCGCTTCAACTTTTGCGGCTTCACTCTATCACGGTTTTTTGTATATTCATTAAAGAGTTGATTGAGACAGTGAAAATGATACATCGCTATGCATTGGAAGCATCTTTGCTCTTCGTAATTAAATGTAAAATAATAATAATATGATATTTGTAACGTCTAATATGTCTTATTTTATCCTATTTTGTCTAATATATTGGGTAATACGAGTGTAATTGTCATGACCAGTCCACATCAGAGTCTATAACCCCAGGTCCGTCATTGACGTTTTGATGTTACATGTTCCTGTGTCCTGCATTTGCAGTGATTCCAAATAAGCCCTTTGATCCTGATTCCTCGTCTCCCTGTTCCTGTTTCCATGTCCAGCAATCATAACAGTAATGGTGACTCAAGGGTGTTATTTCAAGGCTAGAGGGCTCTAAAAATGTTTTTTTAAAAAAACATATTTAGAAGATTGTAAACAGGTTTTCTGTGCTCTAAACGAAAATATTCGATTTATAAATAAAGAATCCTACTTTGCGGAAATTCACTTATCGCGGTAGAGTCTGGAACTGAATAACCGTGATAAACAAGGAACGACTCTACAGCATTTATATTTATGTTAACTATTGTTAGAATGAAATGAAAATTTTATATTATTAACTTCCATGTCTATGCAGTCTTAAAGGAAGGGTGCGCACTCCCTGTCTACCAGGTCTCTTGCTGTCTTTACATGCTGCATATCTCCTTTAGGATATAATATCATTACCGACACCCTGTAAACTGAAAATGGCTGTAGGGAGTCCCGAAGTTTGTTTGCAGGTAGCTAAAAGCTTCTGATCAATTTACAGTCTCCCCCCCCCCCAGCCATTCAAACACGGAAGAAAAAATAATGAATTATGTTCCACTTCTTGGCAACTGGCAGATAACATCATACCTTAGTCTCAAAGCAGTGATGTGCTGCAGAAGTACGCTATTACATTTATTGCCAGATCCTCTTTTGAAAAAGCGCAGAAAATTAAATAATTTAAAAATGTAAAGATAAGTTTTGGAAATGGTTTTAAAGAAATTTCTGCATCTTAAAAAAAACCTTGAAACATGTTTATCCAGCCCAAAGCTGAAAAAAACCCTGCTGAATTACTGTAATGACTCTCCCATAAAATACATATTTTAAGAGAATTAGGGAGACTGTGTTTTATAGGTCAGAAAAAGAATAAGAGGTCCAGTCTCCCCAGCATACAGGAGCTGGGTAGCAGTGCAAGGCAGATTAATCTGTTTAAGACTGCTCCTTTTGCCCGCTAGCTATGTCTCCCCATCTGACCTGCTGACTGCGCTCCAGCCACTTCAGTCTTGGCTGCAATTGTATTCAACAAAGGAAACGAAATCTACCGGGGAGAACGTGACGGGAGAGATGGGGTCATGTGACCAGGGCCTCAAGGTACCAGTGAGCAGGGAGCAGATGCTGTTTGTACTGCTGACTGTAAGGTGCATCTGCAGCTGGGAACAGCCAGGAAGTCACATATGGGAAAAAAAATCTTTTTATGCAACTGAAACCAGCCCATCAAATAATCCTTCACTTGAGAAAAAAAAAATCTATGTATTTAGTTCATCAGTATCCATCGGCAATTCTGGATTAATATCTGTGATTCTGATTGCACTATCAATACTGACAAACCCATCAAGAATTATCCAGATGCATCTGGAAGATTCTCCAATGTATGTTTACAGTCGTGCATTTGCAATTACAGCCTCATTGAATCACATCTGATCACATTTATGTCTGAGGTCCATTGTAAATAATATATGCTGATTGAGACACGCATGGAAGTGGAGGCAGTGGGACGTTATAGCTGGTGTATGGCTTAGTGTAAGAGGGGCAGGTGAATGGGCAGCTCTGTTAGTCGCATGTTGAATCTTTGTCTATATGCAACGTGTAATACAGTACGATGTACATATGATGGACAGTTACAATAAAATATATGACCTTATTGACTGGCACCCGGTGGTCCTGGTCCCAAATGCGAATGCAAGTCCATGCAAAGCTGTATATGAAAACATGATACGAGAACCGTACGTATGGAAGTGTAATACCTATTATTTTTCCTCACTGCATTCTTAAATATATTGAAAATGTTCTAATGTTTTTGTTAAGCATTTTAATGATTAAATGGCACAGGAAGCCATGAACTTTTCAGGCATAAAAGGTAAAACAACCTCCCCCCATGCAGTTACGGCAAATAATTGTTAAGAAAGCTGTTACACAAAAAGTGCCTTAAAATTCCATTTTGAGAATAAAAAAATGACGTGTCATTTTATTCACTATGGTCATAGGCATTTTGTTGTATTCTCACAATCACATGCTGTGAAAAAAAAAACTCACAAGGGAAAACAACAGCACATACCCTAGAACAGCATGTCCAATGTCTTTTTCTGCTCTAAGTTGCTTTGGATTGGATCATTTGAATACTAAAAAGGTAGCTCTTGTATACTGTGGGCCAACCCACATGTCAGGAAGAAAGAATATGTTATTTTTGCGTAACAGTAAAAGCGAATTCACTGCCCAGTTTTATGTAGGAACACAAGGTTCTGCCCCAGAGTTTCAGAACGCAACTTTGGAGATTCACAGACTGGGAGCCATATCATTCAGGGAGTCACAATCATGACACTGAGGCATAGGTGTTAAGGTACATGTTAGCGCAGGGTGGCTATGTACACACCATTTCAACATAGGTAAATCACATGCATACTATCTAATACCTACTTTTGATTTTATGCTATAAATTATAAAAGACTGAATTCATTATTCCAACTTTAATTTGTGCTCTACAATTCCCTTTATTAGTAAGGGTGACATCCGTGACCTAAAAAATGCCATTAAAACATTTTGTAGGTGAAGTCAAAGTAAGGTAAAGTGCGTATTTACTGTAACTTATGGTGGAAAAAGCAAATTGACTCAGCAGAACAGAAAGTCTGGGAGCTTGTTCCAGGGGTGGGAGACGATGGCAGACAAAGAGCTGGAACAGATAGATTACATCATTTTCTGGCTACGGGTTCTTGATGTCAAGGTGTTTGGTTTGCAAAAACCCTGGACAAGGCTCAGCCTTTATCGAGTAATATAATAGCAATGTGGTATTAGTTCTTATAAAAATGCTTTTTTAGATGTGTGCGAACTTGCTGCACATCTTGACCCCCATCTGTTGAGGGCTTTCATAAAGCCTACTCACAGCGCTCTGAGGGCGAGCGATCTGACAGCGGTCTGAGGGCGAGCGATCTGACAGCGGTCTGAGGGCGAGCGATCTGACAGCGCTCTGAGGGCGAGCGATCTGACAGTGGTCTGAGGGCGAGCGATCTGACAGCGCTCTGAGGGCGAGCGATCTGACAGCGCTCTGAGGGCGAGCGATCTGACAGCTCAACTCAGAGGGACTTGTGCTGTATATGTATATGTCAGCGATTGAGTGAGCGCAAGCTCATTGATGATCACTTAAAAAAAAGGTGTGACTTCCTTATTTGTTGCATGTCCTGATGGTTCTCTGAACATTTCTTAATGTTACTGAAGTCCTTCATATTTGCCTTTCCCAAACAACCATACAAATGGTAACCAGCTGTCTATCTCCAGCTTACTGCAATTAGCCGTCAGCAGTACTGAAACCCCAGAAAAAGTACAACTTCCCTCATCTGCTTGAACCTCCTACTACTATATGGTCTACCAATGCTTTGCTCCAAAAACTTGTCCACTTTTTTATTGGATACTGAGGTCTCGGATCAGATGACGCGAAGGAGAGGCTGACAACATGCAAAACCCTTTCAGATCCTCACACCCCTAAGCTGGGAGAGTAAAAGAATATCAAGACCCCCTCACTAACACATCCTGTCTCTGTCAAACTGGAATAAGCACACCTAGAGAGGTCTCCTATTGTGCAGTGTCCTCTCCTGCCCTACATGCAGTCCACATGCTTTAATGACAAAACCTGGAATGGACTGTTAATACAAAAGCAGCTGCAGCCTGAATCACAGCCTGAAATGACATTTTCAGCATCAGGAAGGTGAGTGATGTATACAGTAGGGTTTCATTTGAAAAACTTAAAAAAAGGGAAGAAAAAAACCATTAGATGGACAGAGTATTGCTACCTGAGAGTCCTCTAACAGAGTCGTACTTTCAGTTATTAAATCCTTGTGAAGATGCATTTTCAAAGATATGAAAGATAAAATCGGGCTTGTCATTTAGTTCAAACGGCTTTGTTCGCAGATTTGAAAATCATGCTTATCAGAACATGATAAAATCACAATGGAAAGATAAATCGTAATGGATTTACACTGTACAGAAAATTGCATTTTATTGTATCTAATTATCTGAAAGAGGTAGTTTAACATTAGAAAAGTTTGAGAAATGTGTAACAGTTGAACTTGGGCTAACAGAACTTCTGGGCTGGTGCATCTTTGTGCAAACCCTTCTACTCCCAGAAGTTATCTTAGTCTCTCACTTGCTTTTGTTGGATACTCTAGATACATCACATGGAGATTAGAAATGAAAAAAACATAAATAACTAAAAAGCAACCAGAATGTAGCTTCACTTACCTGAGCAGACGATCTTCATCAACATGAAATCCCTTCTAGAGTTCTTCTTATAATGACATTTCAGACACTTGAACAGCTGTTTGCCAAGCTCTGCTTTTGATATAGGAGGACAGATCCCTTATCTGGAAGTCAGCAGGTAAATAACAGAGACGAAGATGAGAGTACTGAGCTGCATTCCTCTTCTATTTGATGAAAACCTTGACTCTTTGCAGCCCAGTGAACAGCCACGTGGTTTAGTGCTGGTCCACACACTACGGTATTTAAAAAGACCTTCCGTGTATGCTGACCAAAAACAGGGGGAGCCTATTCCCTAACAAAAATAAAACCCCAGACTGAGAAATCTTACACTTATTCCATAATAAGCACACACCACACCTACTGGACTCAGAGAGAGGGGTCCCTGTCAGTTTCCGTTTAATTTGAGTAGCCTGATACCTGGTAGGGTAGAAAAACAAGAATCAGATGCAATGCCCCTGACACCGGTTTATCGAGAAGCTGGACGTTCTCTACCCAGCAGATAGCGATGGCCCAGCAGGCGTATGTCCTGTTCTCACAGGTGCGACCAGCCTTGGGCTGCTGTTTCCTGAGTGGCTCCCGTTGGCACTGCTGATAGTGGGTATTTTCAGAACAGGTTCCAGAAAAACAACATGCGGGTGACGGTAGCATGTTCCCCGGAACAGCAAGCACGGGTGTCTGGCCTGAGCCATCATCGATCATATCAAATCCATGCTACCTGGCCAGCAGCTGCCAAAAAGCTTGAAGGTCACATGGCACGAGGAACAACTTAAAATGGTGGGGTTTCTTCAACACTGCAATTACAAACCAGATGAATGATGCATATTATACTGTCTATCCACACAGTCCTGCATCATAACCAACTATTTGCCGTGTTCATTATTTATTTTACGGAACTGTTCTGATGCAGATCAGGATGATGGTCACCCAGAAGTTACGATGGCAGCTCAGCACAGGGAACGGGTACACACAAAGGGCACCTGTTCACCTAACCAGCATGAGCACCGGGATCCAACACACAGAAACACAAAACAAGCAACATGCAATGCTGACACGCTTGGAGAACTCACTCAGGGACTGAACCCTCCACCCTAGAGATGTGACGACACAATGCTATGCACTGAGCTACAAACCCAGCCATTTACTTGCCTCAGGTATGTCATTTAGGTTCCATTCCTCACTTTACTTAACTACCTTCCTCTCACAATCAAGAGTCAATGGAGATAACATTTAATCCAACCACAACGATTTGTAACCATTTCTAAACTTTACTGACTTTGCTAGAAATTTAGGCATACTGGTCATAATAGATTCTAATTACTAGAATCTGACAGTCATACTTTATGTTAATGTTATGTTTAAATCTTCGTATAAATTCGCTTCCTTTCCACGGTCTGAGTTTGAAGTACTTACAACGACACTAAGCGCATGACCTGGTTTAAACTCAGCCGCTTTGATAGTTCACCACTGGATGTTTCACTATCTGAGGTGCAGGAGCAATTAGCAGGGATCAGCACTAATTTTTTTGCAAAACACCGAAAAATTTGGCTCACAGGTGTAACATCAGATGAGAAGCTGCCGCGAGGGACACATACAGAATCAACAACCAGCGCTCATTTACTGTACTAACAATATCAGCTTCCTTACGTTGTATCGATTTAGGTGAAATGTCATCTGCTTTTTAGCTATTATAAAGGAATTCAGGATAAAGATACACAACAATAAAAAACAATTAATGCATGCACACATCTCTTTAAATATACAACTTTTTAAATATGTTTTTATCAATATATATTCATAAATTGAAAGCAAAATAAACTGAAAATATTCGGTAAACAAAGTAAGACATTTTAAAGACAAACTTTTAAACACTTACGTTTTAAAGTACACTCCAGTTTTCTGATACGCAGTAAGTGTAACTCATAAAAACAGCACAAAGTAGCCAAGATATACGCACCGGCTGGGAGAGGAAAACAACCCAATGCGATTCTACTTCTATGTTGTCATGCAGCTTTAAAACTACCAGGAAAAAAATGTTTCATTTTATTTCTCGAATTAATTTATACAAAAGTACTTTGCAAAGAAAGCTGCTTATATATATAAAAAAAACTCGGGCACCTCCGTCAGCTCGTGTCCAAAGATCATCGTATTCCCTTAAAATAACTGATGATATCTCGCACGTTCGGGTCCCGTTTACATGAGTATTTTCTTGTATTGTTTCTGGTAGACAGAAGGATATTTAGAGTCCACATTAATCCCGTGATAGCACAGCGCGCAGCTTTCGCTCCTTCACTCGTTCGGGCCGGCCGGCCGCTCGGGTCTATCACAGCACCTCCACCGTACCAATGAGAAGGGCGCAGATCAGGGGCGGGCGGGCGCTACTGTACTGTCCGGCCCGATCGCCTCACACTTCACGTTATAAGAGGTCCAAGCTTCGTTAACTCCTGTTTTTGTCCTGATGATTATGAGAATCATGTTGATGATGCTTATTATTATTATTATTATTATTATTATTATTATTATTATTATTATTATTA
>JAODKE010000020.1:2619696-2631774 GCA_026779605.1 Mormyrus hasselquistii
CAACGTATAACCATCCATATTATATTCTTCATCATTTTCACTCATCCATGTTTCAGTTATTCCTATAATATCATAAGTGTCCGATGAAATTAAAGCCTCTAAATCATTAATTTTGTTTCTAATACTCCTAGCATTTAAATACAGGCCGCAAATGGCCTTTTATAGTGCCCAATTTTAATATTTATTGGGGATGTCCATCTCTCCCCATCTAAATTCTGTACACACAGTCTCTCTAAAAGGTGTGTTAGCTCTCCACAAAAACCCTCTCAAAGGAGGCTACTGCCGGAGCAGGAAAAAAAGTGGAAAATGTCCTCTGGCCCCGACCGGCGACCGAGCAGAGCTCAGGACCAACTGTCCTTTCTGAGCTAATGCTACTGATGTTAGATAATATTACCCCACAGGTGTCTGTAGCGAAGGTACGCGGACAGAAACGCCGCTCGCGCAACACCTGCAGCTAGCGATAACACTCATGCTGTCAATTAACAAAAACAGTCAAGTACTCACGCAGACTGAGAAAAATATAAAAGTAAAAAATTAAACAACAACCGCCCATGTGACTCTGCTGGCACACAAACAGTCAAATACACTCAAATATACTTCCAAATAATTCCAGTCAACAACACAACACAAGTTCACACAGCGTCTACACCACTCCTGCACAGTCCAGCAATCCCAGCAGCCTCAGCAGAAAGCCGTCCAAGGGCGACTGGCTGCCTACCCTCCAGTGCATGTTGACATTATTGAAAAAGAAAGAGTAAACTTGCTTGCTACTGTAAAACCAAGGTGTAAACTGTGGTCAAGGTCAAAGCCAAATTCCATCAGTGAGTCAGTTCTCCAGGCTGGCCTGTATGGTGCGGCAGATAAAAGTCTGCACCCACAAGGTTCAGTTCTTAAATCACATCCACAATGTCACCATTCCATGGGACTTATTCAGGACTTCAGCTCAGATGGTACCCGCCCCAGGCACCATCCAGATATGTGGGAAGGAAGGCAGAGAGCATTAGTGGTCAGAATATATTATTGGACGAACATAGTAGATAAAAATTGCATGGACAGCAGCACTAGCAGCAATAGTTATGTTGTGTTATGTGTTAAGCTGCTGGTAAGCTAAACTGAAGTAATAGCTCTTCAGTCGAGATTTAAAAACTGAGAGTGATTCAGCATCCCAAATATACACTCCACAATATTGGAGCCCCGTAGCAGAATGCTTTACCACCAACTGTCACTTCACTTACATGTGGAATGACAAGGAAACCTGCGTTATGTGATTTGAGTGAACGATACGGCTTGTAAACTTGAAACAATTGTTAGGTAGGCAGGCAATTTGAGCTGCTGCATTATGAATATTCTGCATGGTGTTTAATGTGCGTTGTGTGCTCCAGGTAACAGGGCATTACAGTAGTCTAACCTACTGCATACAAAAGCATGTATCAATTTCTCAGTGTCCTGAATAGTAAGGAATCATCATAGTTTGGGAATGTTACGTAGCTGTAGGAAGCACA
Source organism: Mormyrus hasselquistii (assembly GCA_026779605.1). Classification (NCBI taxonomy): domain Eukaryota; kingdom Metazoa; phylum Chordata; class Actinopteri; order Osteoglossiformes; family Mormyridae; genus Mormyrus; species Mormyrus hasselquistii. The sequence continues at coordinate 2,621,199 of JAODKE010000020.1, forward strand.
CCTTCGATACGACATCCACATGCCATTTGAATGAGAAGCTTATATCTAAGACAATTTTATCTTTAATCATGAGAGAAAGTCAAAAGGAAAGGGGAAGAACAGACAACTGAAAAGCAGGACTCATCTCACACACATCTCCCCATCAGTGGTAGGATCCCACTGCAACGGTGAAAGGGGGGAACATGATCCAATGGCAACAGCAATTCAACAATTCCAGTAATCCAGAAGAAAGGAAACCTTCTCGTGTTTATAGCCTGTCCTTCTCAAGCCTTTTAGCATTTAACTAATTGAGTTTGAAAGTGAAACTAGGCCTAATCTCAGCCACATCACCAGCTACATAGCTTCCTCCTTTTTTCTCAGAGTATATCTCTTTGTCACGATCTAATTCCAAAATATTGTCTCTTTCCCTTCCTCCACCTGTCACCTCTGATTAGTCAGATAACTCAAGTCAAGCCCTATGATTGACTGAAGATGAGTAAGGGTGAGAGTTTATCCAAAAAGAGACAAAACCTCCAAATTATAAAACCCTAAGAGTTATAATTTTTGTTGGCAGAACAATCCTTGTATAGGTTAGCAGAGACCAGTACTGAATACTGAAACTTGGAAAGCATTAAAATGTCTCAAATATATTCAACAAAAGATTTTTTCGTCTACAAAATTACATATCTGGCGTATCATGCGTGACTCAAAGCCTTCATTCAATGCTGTGTAAAAAGGATTCTTTATTTTTTCAGACCTTCTCACCTGGGACTAAACTATTCTTTGCACATTTAGTTTATGTTGTATCTGAATTATTCTATTTTTATAACTTGGCAGTGTAATTACCTGCATCATTGGCCTAAATTTAATTTGAATAATTCTAGGTGGCTGCACCCTTACAACACACTGTCATAGCTGCTGCAACGGCACATTAAAAATTCACCTTGGATAAAATAGCATGATAATTGGTGATGTTAGGTCACTCATAGCTAGATAAGATTTTAACAACTCTGAGCTATTAGTTAATTTCTCCACAAATGAGCTTGATGGGCCAGATGGCATCCTCTCGTTTGTAAATTTCTTATGTTCTCATGTTTCTAAAGCGAAAATTGAAGAAAAGTCACATTGTTTTTTTAAGGTGCTCCTCTAATGTTCAATAGTAGAACAATTCTTGGACATCAATGATGACCCATCCGCCACAAAGTGAATATGGCTGGTTATGATTCAACACTGGACTGTCCTTGAGGTTAAACCATGAAAGGACTCAGTCACTTTAGCACAGATATTTGCTGACCATTGTGAATCCCTGCAGCTGCTCTCCCAGGAGCCTGAGACAGCCTAGAATGAAAGGAAGGAGAATCACTCAGTGTTTTACCAAAAACCTGTCTCTGATTTCAGCCTTTCATCATGGTTAGTATTTGTAAACACATGAGCAGTGCAGAGCTCAGGAGGCATGAGGGAACTGCATGACAATTAAATGCCATGCGATTTTGATGAATTCTTGAATAAAAAAAGTGAGCTATTGAATGTAGACACAGAGCCATTAAAGTGTTACATGACAGTCAACAGACAGCACTCTTAGTCTATTACTGACATCTTACGTTTTCTACAGTAATTCAACCCCTCCCCCCCAAAAAATGCTAAAAAGGCTGAGAAATGTTTTGCCATCAATGTTCCAAGATATTCCAAAACAGCAGTAGAATTATTATTCATATATGAATATGTTCTGCCTAGTTCAAACTGATTGTTTCACATTTAACATTACATTTTTACCATTACAGTAAATTAAATATGTTGAAATTATGTTGTAATTCTGAAAGATGTTTTTGAAAGATTATAAATATTACGGATTAATAATAGTCACTTTGTCTGTATAAATTGTTCTTGGTGGTAACAGTATAATGACAGCACACATGTGTAACACATATTCCTATTTGGAGGTTGATATGCATATGACATGTATATCATCCTAAAAAGAATATGAATAGTATATGATTGTGGAAAATAAGCTCTCAGCAAGATTACATCATCAGTAAGTCCTTTGTGGAACCAGGTGTATAATCTGTACACATGCAAAAATTAAATGACTGCCTAATCAGTTCCCTATAGAGCAAACTGAGGGATGATTAGCTTAGAGGGGAGTATGTGCTGGGGATTTCTTCTTGACCACAAAACTTTGTGGATGGGTGCAGTATTATTAGGGTTTTTTTTCCAGCTTCCCTCACAGTCAGAAAACATGCTATGGTGAATTGGAGTCTCCAAATTGTCCCTAGGTGTGAACAATGTGAATACCCTGTGATGGGTTGGTACAAGTGGTGGGTGGTGATTTTTAAAGTAGGGAAAACACAGTGTGGGCAGTTTGTACAGTAGGATGAACGTTTTTTTTTTTTTTTAATTTATTAAGGTAAATTCTGCTCTCTTTCATCAAAGGACTTCTTTAGGAATCGGTGTCTGCCAAGTTGCTTCAAAGTCTGTCACTCAGCTTGAACACACGCAGCTTAATTAGTTAATCAGTGGGTGTCTGTGTGTTGTATTTATTCTGGTTTTAACAAGAAAATGTACATATCTGTTGTCGGAAGCAACGTCCGTGAAATGATTAGTCTTGTGGTTCAATTGGTAAAATAGATTGCATTTTTAATCACAAAAAAATGAATTTCCATTGACTAATTCAATTTATTTGGCAGTTTTATGGGCGAAGTCGGTCGTAGAACCATCGCCTGTGGTTGGCACCCTGTCTTGGGTTATTCCCTGCAACTGCTTCTGGGATAAGCTCTGGACCTATGTGACCCTGTACAGGACAAGCAGGCATAGAAAATGGATGGATGGATGGATGGATAGATGGATGGATGGATGTTGACCACATGCATAATACAGACTTTCACCACAGGCCACCGCCAGCATTGTGGGGGTAGATTGGTCTGGTATGATTGCTCCAGGAAGGTAGATGGAGGTCCATTTTTTCTGACTGATTTCTCTGGTCAGATTTTTTTTTTCACTGTTGCTTTTTTCTCAGTGCTTAGCAGACGGGTCCCAAGGCTCTTGTTTAACTAAGACATGGTTGCCGCCCACCACTCTGTTACTCTCATGGCAAACCTTCAGTGAGCTCAGCAAGGCATAACTATGTTGGGAGAGCTAGACTGAAGATGAAAATAAACGTAGCCTGTCACGTGAATTTATTGCACTTGCATGTATTTTTAGGCTTGTTGCTAATTGCCCCTCAATAAGCTCTACAGGATGAACACAGACAGTGTCCATAATTGTGCCTGCCTTGCCTCGTTGACAGTGCCCGGCCTTACAGTAAACCAATTTTTGTCTCCGGTGACAATGACAGAAGACACCTGATCTCCAGCATCAATAATTCATGTCTAGAGATGAAAGCAAACACACAATTTCCTCCCTAACAGCCAGGAAAATTGTGTGACTCCTGGGCCTTATTTGTTTGAACACTCCCTGTTATTAATAATTTAAAGGGAAATGATCCCTAACAAAAAATAATACTGGGGTCTTAATTGTTCACTCTCAAATCCATTTATGTTCAAACTAGAAATAATTTACAATTCAATGGCTTATGAAGAAAAAGTAAGAATTTATCATGCATGATGCAAAAGGATGCAACGTCCTCTATGAAAGAAAAAAATGTTCTTAAATAGTTTTTATTCTCCATTATCAGCTAGATTCAACACACAGCACAGGTATGTCCTTGACATTGCTAGACACAATCATAGTCACTGTAAAAGTTTTACTGTTCTCTAACCTTACACTTGCTTTTCTTAATGCTGGTTAGCTATTTCTCAGTCCAACTAAGTATGTTGTCAAAATACTACTTACTGCTTTCTTTTAGTGATTTGCGTATTCCTCTCTTTCGTGACTCGGATTTTTAATTATGTTTAATCTACATTTTTTTTTGACTACATCCCCACTTTATGAGATGATAAATGAATCATGGGTCAACCAAACCTCCTTTCTGTTACTGTAGAGTAAAACCATAGGGGAGAACAGGGCAACAAATCAGACCAAACTGGTGACTCTCCAGCTCATTATCCAGATCGCTTAAATCACTTATCCAAGCTGGATTCTCTGCAGCTACCTGTGTGGAGAGACCAGCCAAATAACCCCGTTCCAGAGTCAACGTCAAAAATAAAGGTGTGGAAGCTTTTCGTCCTTTTTTACAAGGTTCTTACCCGTCACTGAAATGAGGGGGGACGCAATAAATTAAAAAAGGCAGCTAAGCGTGACTGCCGCTCCCCCTCTCCAGCATGCGTGATGGGGCTTTGCTCTCCAGTGGAGGCCACAGGTGAAAAGATGCAGCGCAGACAAGATGTTGTCCCCCTCTGCACAGTCCCCGACCCTCCAGACTGATTAGCCCAAAACTGATTAGGCAGTTCAAATTAAATGATGTAGCTAGGCTGATCTCCCATATTAAACTGTCTCACTATCCCGTACTAATCACTGAGCTGAATGTGAGCTATTGGAGAGGACTGTCGATGTTAATTTCATTATATATTTAACCCTATTTATGTCAGGACGGACTCTAAAGCTCAAAGAAAACTCTGAAGCCAAAATGAAAAAACAAATAATACCCTTGAAAATACAGAGTTCTGGGATCCTTCTGTGGTCTCATTTCTAATTCTCTCCATGAAAACCTTGCAAAAGAAAAGATTAATTTGAAGATTTAGATAAACAGAAACCACATAATAAACCATAACAAGTATAAATAATGCTACCAGAGATTAGATTAACAGCCTGTTATAGAAATTGTATTCATTTTATTTTATCATTTAATTATTTTGCAGACGTGGTCATTTGAAGTGATCATCGGGTAGTAAGCTGTTTAAGAGGTCGGTACCCTCTTAGAAAAATCTTGATTCATGATCTTCACAAGATAAATGCTCCCAGCACTTCTTTTCTCACTGCTACCGGAAACCATCTGAAGTGGCTGCAATAAACCAGCATAAACAAACAGCCTGTGTTACTTTGCAAGGTCAGAGTGCCATCTGCATCTGCACAAACATAGCAAGAATGGAGAATCCAAATGTACCTGTTGCAATTATCACTGAGTTTCATCGAGGGCACTGACAGGAGGAAAGAGATGCTGTTTATAAATAAAAGCCCCTGGTTGCACACATTGCATGCAAACGCACAGATTTCTTTCAATTGGTTGGTATCCTCACTAAATTGGGCACACTATTTGATGGACAGTCAGATTACAGTTTAGATTCTGCTCAGTTCTGTGAGCTGAATTGGCTGATTGTGGGAGCATCGTTCGCAATTCAGTTGGCATTATTATGTGTTTACTGACGATCCCTGGGACGCGAATTGTTCTGCTACAGAGGCATGTCAGTTTTCTCACCTATGAATACATTTTCCGTGGATCACAATGCAACTGTGAAATGTGACATTTAGAAGCAGGCAGAGGTGTCAAAATGATTTTAAAGGGCCTTGGTTGTCAAGTAGTTTGAACGCACTACCGTAATGAGAAATTCTATTATGTAGTGTTCTTAAGACCTCCAGAAGGGGGCAGTGAACCTCTATGCCTGATCAAAGCGGGTCTATTTTTATTCTATGTTTGATTGAGAGGGAGGGAATAAAGTGTGACTACCTTAATTAATATTGCTAATGCAATTTAATAATACACATTCCTTGTGCAGTTTGAAAAGAAGGCCATTATGTTTACTTCCTAGGTTTTATGTGTGGTGTGAGACTGTATACTGTGCTTCATGTAAGCTGTGACGAGCTTTGGGTGCCATGATGTGAAGTCTTGTGTTTGACTGGCTGTCCAGCTTGGTGTGATTCTTACAACAGTGATTCTTATGGTCCTCTGTAAATCATGATTGACTGAAGAAAACATTTTCATTGTCAAGTAGCTGGCCATCTGAATGCAGGGTCAGTTACCCTCCGACACCCCAGACCGCATTTATGATTTTTGAAATTTGAGAATCAGACTGTATGGCTACATCAATCTTTTCACTGCACATGATGCACTTCTTACACAAAAGAACTAAGTCACAAAGCAATACAATATGTTTTCTCTGATGCAACTAAAATAAAACAAATCACAATAAAATCTTGCATGTTAAATTGTGATTAAAAAATAAACAAACAAGGACAGATAATAATTATGCAATAAGAAGGGATGAACTACAAGTTACACTTGGAAGGAAACTTTATATGAAATGTCTGACCCCATTTGTATGTGTGTATTTTCTGCTACATGATAAAATTTGGGCTGATATTATGGACAGGAAGGTAACTATTTGCACCTGGTTAGTATTTGTCATTTTAGTGCTGCCTGCATGCTTCTCTATCATGGTATAATAAAGCTAATTGTAATTTTTAAATGGCACCTTCTCTTGATATATTATATTAATGCATATAGCTAATAAAACATGCTGTTAGTGTTGTTTAGGCATAAATGATTTCAGCACATAAATGAGATCCAATAAAATTTTAAGTGACTAGATTAAAAGGACAAAGAGTTAATATGCAGCATAACTCTACCGGTGTCATTTTCTGATTTTGTTTTCTCATGATATAAGCACTACCCACAATACCATAGCAACGAGTCTCTTGAATAATTAACTTGTGATTGGAGAGGGGATAAAACCAGATGAAGAAGAAAAAGAAAAGGAAAAAAAAGAGTAACATGCCAAGCTGTAGCCCCAGGGAAGACATACCTTACTGTGACAGATCTAACAGAAGGAAGATTCTGACAATATAGAGAGGCCACAACACAATGTTTTGTTTCACTCATTTCTCAATTTATGGGTGTGCGTCTTTGAATAATATACATATATTTCTGCAAACTGCAGTCTGATTATTTCCTGTTTCTTATTAATAAAGGGCTTCTTCCTTGCTTTATGGAACCTCAGTCCTGCTTCTAGAAGCCTGATACAACCCATCCTAGCAGTGCACCTCACACCTGCAACTAACATGTACCATTCCTTTTGTAGGTTACTTGATGTCATCCTCTGATTCATGAGAAACTGTCGGGTAAGTTAACGGTCATCTCTGGCATTAGTAAGTCGCTAAGAGAAATCTTGAACCTGGAAGCAACCTGCTGCTCAGCGTAGCTTTCTGACAACAGAACCACGATTAAACCAGGTTTTAAAAATGCAGTTTTGTTTAAAAACATAGAGTAGTCTGCAATTTTTTTCCAAGGTGGTATGGTGCTCAAAAATAAAGATTTAAAAATGAGAAACATTACAGGGCTTGACAAGGTAAGGAATCCTGTACACTATACCTTTTACCAATTTACTTTCCATTAATCCACACTAATTTACGCATTAACAACTATTAACCTATAAATCCCAAATATAAACTCACTTGGTTTGTTAAATCAACCCCTAGTTATTTCTATCATGACTATAAAAATCCTTTTGACATGTTTCCCCAGTTTCAAATATGACTTATGCTATATTGCTGGAACATCTTCATCATTTATTATGTTCAAGTTCCTTAATTTCATTTACACCCTAATTCCCTTTTATAGTTGTTCAACAACACTAAATCCCGGCTACCAATATAAAATATCTAATTTCTAAAAAAAAACCTTGTGTGTTTCCCTGCACCATTTAACACAGGTGTATGTCTAGGAATTGTTTGTACTGATTGATTTATAACACTTACGAGGAGTGCCATTTAAACCAAAGGTGGCAGTAGCATATAGAATACCATCCGAGACAAAGTGAAAATGCGTGGTATCATTTGTTGAGGCGGGAAGGGGGGGGGGGGGGGCGACTGTACTGAAGCTTGCCTATGGTAACATATGGTCTTCATCTGGCACTGCTTACTGTATGACTTATGTATCAGAGGTGGAAAGTTCAGGTTCAGAAAGTTCAAATCCAGACCACGATTTTCAGTATAAAGAGTCACATTCAAGCAAAACAAACATGCAACAGACATGCTTTATTTGCCATTTGCACAAGTACAGGGACAGGAGCGTTGGATTGCTTTCTCTTTGCTGGCCACATATTGATCTCCATAGCTTGGGAGGGTCATAACGCAGGATCTGCTAACGTGCAACACCTATGGAGCTGGGGATTAAGGGGCTTGCTCAAGGGCCCACAGATATGTGACTGTTCTGCTGAAGCTGGGGTTGAAGCCAGTGATCTTCAGACCACAGGCACAAAGACTTAACCCAAATTCACAGAGTACTCACCTGGTTGATTGAAACAAAATCTTGGTCTGGATTTCTTCTTTCTAGACCAAAGCTTTCCACCTCTGGTAAACATTTCTTACTAAAAAATTCTGCTGCTTTTTCCCAAGGACATTGGAAGGGCATGGATACCCTGACAGATTCAGGTGGCCCAGCACTTACCCTATACCATTGAGAGCCTGTTCAGCAAAATAAACTTTGGGGATCCCCCCCTAGTCTACTGAGGCAAATTATATATACGTGGTAGAAATCTTTTTTTATTATTTTCCAGATTCCTAGCTATGTCCTTTACGCACATTGTTCTTATGGGTGACTTATCTTCTGTGCTTATCCTACATGCATGGTGTCCATTTGCTATTTTTCTTTCTTTGCTGTTGTCTCACACCTCCAGGATTGTGGGTTCAAATTTAGCCCCAGGTGCAGGGGGTACATAGTTAGGCAAACTGGTGTCTAATTTGCCTGTAGCATATGTGTGTGCCCTGTCATGGAGCGCCATTGTTGTCAGGGCGCATCCGCCCTGAAGATGAAGCTCTGGTAGCCTTCAACATTCTTATACTTTGCAGGGAACAAACAAAGCACGAAAAGGAAATTAAACGTGTACTTCTATATGTTACATGTTACCACTGGCAGATAGGTAATCATTCTAATTTTCACACATTATTTAGTTATTTATGGCCTGAAATGACAATACACATTCCAGAACTCTGTACTAGATAACTGGTTGATGATGGATGTGATGTGCTATATATATGTGGCACTAGAACATTCAGAACAAAACACTAGCACATTTTAGATGATGTGTTTGTTAATCATTTCACTCACGGACAATTATTTGTTTGTTTGCTTGTTTACTTATTTGTTTGTTTGTTTATTGTGAATAAATGCATTTAGGGTATAATATAATTTGTATGTGTGTTTTTAAGCGACAGCCCAGGGCTCCCATTGTGCATCAATGCACAAACCAAGTTCACATTATGATGAGCCACCCTTCGCACTGTGGCTCTGTGCCTATGGCTTAATGTCCCAGGTGGTATCAGGGTGTTACTGAGCTCTGTGTATTCCCATTATAGCTCGGGAGTTGGTGCATTTTTCTTCTGCTGATACCATGAACCCATCCCGTCCTTCAAAATAATATCTAGGAGAAGAGATGTCCCTCTCACGCTCCCTAATTCTGTTCTGCTCTTCGGTTTTGTGATTCGCCTCATCTGATTCCTGATGAGTCCTGTTCATAATTATTCTGCAGCCGGGCAGAGGTGAGTTATTCCCATGAACGTCCCCTGCAGTCGTAGTGATGCAAGCCGTGTTGTCACATGTGGTAGTGTTTTTTAAGCCCTGTCTTTTTAACATCCAGGGTCAGCCCACTGGTCACAGTGGGTGTCAGTGCTTCATCGGCGCCTGATCCTTGACGTTCATGCGGTCTCCTCTCCTCCTCAGCGGGGCCAGGTGTCACTGGCCGCAGCATCTGAGGGCCATCGGCAGCCTGCATCCATATCTCAGGGGGCATAGCAGTTGGCCATTTACTCTGGCTAAAGGCTCAGATCAAAGGGCACAGCTGTGTCCCCTACGGGAGTCATATTTTACTGTAGCAGCAGAGTCAAAATTCAGTCTACTTCAGATGTTTGTGATGTCCGCGTTGAGTGTGTTCATGCAGTGTTGCTTCTAGAATAATGACACTTTCCTTTCTTTTTGCCATATAGGGCAGTCTGGTCACTGCCATTCAACATGTTTCTGCCCTGAAAACACTCATTGCACACAGAGCTAGGTTCTCCTGGTCCACATATGGGGGATATTGAGTTTGGCTGTAAATACAGGCTGTGTAGTGAGGCTGCTAATAATGGCAGAAGGAATCCCTGAAACAGAAATCGGATCTGAACTTTACCTTGTTTGCAATTCTGATTTATAAACTGATGCATCCTGAATAATTCTGTGTATTGCCACTTCAGATAAATTCATCCAACTGCTTATCTTGGTCAGGGTCATGAGGGGTGGTTTGGAGCCTAACCCAGCCTGCATGGGGCACAAGGCAGCAGAACCCCCCCAGACAGGATACCAGGCCATCACAGGGCATGACAGACTATGGGCAATTTACATAAGAACATAGGAACATAAGAACTATACAAACGAGAGAAGGCCATTCAGCCCATTAAGCTCGCTTGGGGAGAACTTAACTAATAGCTCAGATTTGTTAAAATCTTATCTAGCTCTGATTTAAAGGAACCCAAGGATTCAACTTGCACTAAGTTATCAGGAAGACTATTCCATACTCTGACTACATGCTGCGTAAAGAAGTGCTTCCTTAAATCTAGCTTCAAATGTTCTCCCGCTAATTTCCACCTATGGCCACGAGTTCTTTGAACTAATGCTGAAGTAACTATTTGGTTGAACAGCATCCAAACCTGTTAGAAACTTATAGACCTGGATCATGTCCCCCCTCAGTCTCCT
>JAODKE010000020.1:2631874-2642407 GCA_026779605.1 Mormyrus hasselquistii
GGCATGCTTCCAATCAGAAGGTACCACACCTTCAGATAAGGATTTCCGAAACAGTAAAGTTAAGGGTCGGCAAATAACATCCCTCATCTCTCTTAATACTATAGGTAAGATGCCATCAGGGCCCTGTGATTTATTTATTTTGAGGTTAGCTAGGCTTTGCAAAACATCAGCTTCAGTTATATCTATATTAGTTATAGATGAAGCTGGAGTAGTAATAGAAAATGGTAAATTACTAGTGTGTAATTTAGAGATGTCAATTAGTCTAACTGCATGTCTTTGAAAGGAAATAGGATTACCTGTAGGAAACCTGTCCAGCACAGGGAGAACATGCAGACTCCACACAAAGAGTACAGAGGTGAGATTTGAACCCACAACCTTGGAGTTTTGAGATCACCATGTTCTACCCTTTCAGATATATAGAAATAGAGTTTTTTATTTATAGACACCCAATAATGAAATGCAACTGAATGTAATATAAAACACATCCACAATTTATTAAATTACATTTTTTTGTGTATTGTTTTTCCCTTCAAAGTCTAAGAATATGTTAAGAGGCTGACAGAACCTGATCTTCATGGCAGGTTCATACAAAAGTATCCCCAAGAAGCAGGATCTGCTGCAGGAAATAAGTCAGACATAAACCACCAGGGAGAGAATCCTCAGGAAAGGAACCCAAACATGAAGCTTCTGTAACAAACACAAAATGAGGGGGTTCTTTGTTGGGGAGAAAAAAGGAAAACTGTAGGCCCCACTGCACGATGTCTCCCTTATGAAGCAAGCTCGTTTTTGGATGTGATGCCGTTTGTTCTCCTGTGGCAGGTCCCCACTGATTAAGTCAATGATAGCTACAGAGTGAGAGCATTCGACTGCGTCATGCACCAAAAGGATTAATATCCTGTATAAAACAAGCGGCTGCAGCAATTAAACAGGGGTCACATGGAAATATAATGGGCAAAACGCATTAAATTGAAGTCCAAATTAACAAAACACAACTAGCTAACTGAAAACTCGGCGTATGAGATAATATTGCTTTGCTCTATTTCCACGATCTGGATTATTCTATCCGCACACAGGTAAAACGTGAATTATTCAGTAGACTTGACGCTTTAGCATTGCGGGTAACAGGGAAAACAAAAATCTGAAAATTTCAACCAAAAAGGTGCGTTGCATACCAACAGCAGGGGTTTTAAAGGATTTTTCCACAAATGCAAGCATTAATACACTATATGTCATGGGAAAGGTGCCATTTATAATTTACAGTTAGTTTTACTGTACCATGACCTTAGCTGTCAGATAGTAAAATAATTTATACTTAATTAATAATGCAGCACATTTATAGCCTCCTCCAGAGTTGGGAGTCCGGATCAGGGCTCTCTGGAGATTGTACGTCATCTGTATATAGTGTGGTTTTGCATACGGTAAAGTCATGTCAAATCCATTTAGGAAAGAAGCCATATGTCAAATAATAGGTACTCTGAGCTTACATCTCCACTATATTTTTGCCCTCAGCTGTTTCCAGTGTAACAACAGTGGGATTTGGATCAGACTTTGTCAACAAGGAGTAAGGATGCATAAAAATGGCCTGCAGTACAGGCAGCTCACCTGCCATTACTGTTTAAATATCACCGTATTTTCTCAAGGACCCACATTTCAATGGTTCAGCATATAGCCACTTAACTGACACTCAAGTGCAAGTGGAAAAGTCAAAAAGTCAAAAAAACTCCATCAATTGCAACATGGCCTTCATTTTGTTGCTGTTCACAGGGGTTATGAAATGGATTGCAGGGCAATTGCTGTTGGCTTTTTGGATTAGTGAAAATTCTTGGGTAATATTTATAAATATATTTTGTCGTTGTTGGGTCTGTGGTGTGAGAGCTCCTTTTACAGGTGAAGGACAACTCTGTAGCAGCCTGTGTTTACTAGCAGGAGTCCTGCGAGTTCTGTTACACCTCACAGCAGCACAGCACAGATCACAGCGAGGGCTGCCCTGCTGGGAATAGACTGGATACTTACATATCAATGACTTTGCATACCCAGAGAATAACAGAATAAAAAAAGAATAAAACCAAAGTGAAAAGTGAGCAGAAAGAGTGTGGATTCATATTGTCCTTGGATTTTGTCTGCCAACTGTTACCTGCTCTTAATCACTGTTGAAAGCAGATGTGGCGCAAAGACTAACACATATTTTTGGAGAATTGGGTACTGGCGAGAGCAGTAATGTCACTTCAATGATCAACACTCATCAAAGCTGTGCTTTATATCAGCCGCTGGGTTACCATGGCAATGCTGCTGCCCCCCCCCCCCCCCCATCCAAATCTGAGGTTTTCATTACCGACTCTATCACAGGTATAGAGGAAGCACACCAGGCCCGTTAGTAGTCTATATATGGCAACTGATGTATTGCTTTAACTATGTCAATAGTTAAATATGTCAGTTAAGGATGCAAAGAGTCTTTGGAAGCCTGTCATGATTAAAACCATGTGATCTTCCTCCATGAATGACCAAGACATCAAGACCTCAGTAGTAGTTAATAAATTGCCATTTTCTTAGTCAGGAAGACGAAGAAACCATCCAACCATCCACCCATCCATTCATTCATCTTTCAGCCAGTTTTCTTGAAGAAGGTCATGGGATGGGGGGTCGGGATCCGACTCTCACCTGGCCATGGGATTGAGGTTGTTGACTCCCACTATAGGTGGAGTGACTAGCTGAGATTCTTGTTTCATTGATTTGATTTTTTGCCTTTGGAAGGCCTGTTCGACACCTTAATTCATAAATATTTTGCTTTAAATGTAGCAACCCCTGTACCATTAGTGATGCGGTATGCAATATAACGATAACCATGAACAATATTAACATCTAGTACTTGTGCCTTATTATCTTGCATCGTCTGCAAAGAGGGAAAAAAGTGGCTGCTATAAAGTACATGTTAGAACTAAGAAAAAACTTCAACAGTTAGATATGCAAATACAGTGAGTATGGAGTTTGGCAGCTTGTCTCAGAGCATAAAAGAGCTGTCAGGCTGAACTGCCGCTTCCAGGGCCTACCTCCATCCTTTTGAGAAACAGCGTCTGGCTTATCACTCTTCATGTTATATCTGACAGATACCCTCTAGGCTACGTGTAGAATAGATGTGCAGTGACAAGACAAGGTAATGAGTCTGAGCCATCTGCATGCTTATTCACAGTGCAGTCATGTTCATGTCTAAGTGTTCATACTGCCAGCAACCTAGTTCTGGTTTTATATATGGTTATTTCTATGGGATATCTTCCAATCAGTTACACAGTATAATGTCAAAGGTATATACGAACATCTAGAGTGAATTGTGTATACGTACATGCATTTACACACACATACATTATTTAGTAATATGGATGTTGAAGTTTGTGACGATTGTTCCTGTTTCTATTGCATTATACAACATTTTTTTGCTGCTTTTTATTAACATATAGTACGAACCATCTGTAGGTTGTGGGAAAGACCACTGGTGACTCTACTTTGAAAAATAACCCTTGTAACCTGTGGAATTACATTTACGTTTAGCGGTGTGGCTAATGCTTGTACCCAAAGTGACTTACCATTTTCTCCCATTGTGCTTTTGCCAAATCAGAACCAAAGCCACAGGTTACATGTCACAGAATATTGTTTTGTAATGCAGTAGAACTGGAAGCAAAATGTTTTAAAATATTAAAACGTGAAGACAAATAGCACACAATGGACTGCATTTAATGGGACTTGTTTGCATGAATTTTTCATTATGATTCCTTGGTATTTTAATAAATAAAGCTAAATAAATGTGCTTTTCAAGGCAGATGGTAGTAACCTCTTAAGATTATTTTTTTTAATGAATGACACTCTGCGATGCTGTTTGATTATTGATAGTCAATTTGTATTATCCTGAACCAAACAGGCATGACTTGATTTAATAAAGAAAAAGTACTTTGAAATTTGTAAACCTAATGGCCCATCGGGAATTTTATTGGCCCTGGCTGTTATTGTTAGTAATTCAGGCTGTGAACTTGTGAAAACTATTCTGCTTACTTTTTTTTTTAATAGACCAGGTTTTATAAGGAGAGTGGTTTTTAATTTAGTTGATTTTTAAGGTGGACCCTGAAGGATCCAAGTGATTTCTCTGCCATGTTTATCAAGTGCTGCATATCTGGATCTACACCTTGCATCATCTTCTTGGATAAATGTGGTCCATCTCATACTTTACCTACTGTAGATGATGCACATGAATGGACTTGGGGTGGCAGCTGTAAACCCTGATGACTCCCCGTGTTACAGCTGGGCACTGTAAATCTTTCACTATGCACTATCTGCATCTGTAACTCATGGAAATAAGTGGAAGAACATTTTAAAACAAATTTGAGTAAACACTTCTTTACACAGTGGTGGGAGTAGTGGAAGCTAAAACCCTGAGTTCCTTTAAATCAGAGCTAGATAAGATTTTAACAACTCTGAGCTATTAGTTAAGTTCACTCCATGGCCTCCTCTTGTTTGTAAATTTTTGTTCTTATGTTCTTATGACACAAGAATTGATGTAGACAGCAGAGCAACTTAGCTATACTGCTACCTGAGTTTATATACTAGAGGCCAAATTTGTGGAAACACCTAGCATTTTTGGCATTGTATTTTAAAAAATTACTAATGGTAATGTTTATAAAGTAACTGCAATCCTTAAAAATTGATATCGTTTCCACAATTTTGGCCACTAGAGTATGTGCATGTTTGTACTCCCCTCACATTTGCTCAGAATTGTTCATCAGATACTTTTGCCCACACTGAAGTACAAAGTTAGGATCACACCGAACAGGATCAACTAGCATCCCGGGAGCAATTGGGGTTAAGGTCCTGCTCAAGGGCCTAACTGTGAAATCACTCTGCCAGCCATGGGATTTGAATCAGTGGCCTTCTGACTGGAGCCCTAACCCACAGAGCCACACACTGCCTATATATCGTATTGTCATTAAATTAAAAAAATATATATGTTATAAAAAATGTTCATAAAAAAAATATAATGTACTTGAACATCTGGTATGAACAAGCAGTACGAAAGACGTACATTACACTAGCATCATGGTACCTACCATGTACATGTCATATTGATCGTGATACCCTGACATTTCATTTATCGTTAAACTATATTTTTAGTAAAGAAGCTTTTTTTGCTAATCTGTAGCATGGCCTTTAACATTTAGCAAGTATGACATGTGAACTGTTTGAAATTATACTGAAATATAACTTTAGCTGACATATTCAGCAACAATGTTTTAGTTTCTGAATACCCAATACAAAGCGTTTAATTGGGAGATACACAGTTCACAGTAATACAAATACCGTAGCCATGTCAGTTTGCTGATATCGTGTATCATTCCACATAAAGAAAATAGAATACTCCCTTTTGTGATTATATTACATGCAAATTCCTTAAGAGACATTGACAGGTTGTTAGAACACTGCACATATAGCCCCATGATCAGTGTCCTTGATCATCTGTATCCCAAACACACACCTACTGTTCTGTGTGAAGAATTCTCTGCCTCTCTGTATTATGGGATTGTGGAGCCTCTGCGGGATGTGTGCTATGAAGATCTTTCACTCAAACATTCTGAAATATAATCAGTGTACTAAATCACGAATGACTCTTGGTGGTTCCCCAAGCATGGCATAGCATTTTCAGTAACACGTTACCTGATTCTGTTATCTGTAATGCTAGATGATAGATTTCTTCATAATACATTATAATCGTTGGTATAACAACTAATTAAGCATTAAAGCATCTTCTATTAATAGCATTAAGACACTATAGTGTTGATTATAATACTTCTTAAGCTTCAAAGAAGCTCTCATGTATGAGGCACAGTAGACACCTTTATAATACATATAGTATAAGAATTTTGAATGAATGAAAGTATGAATGAAGGGTTATACTGTACTGCATCATCATAGTGCATCTATGAGAGATTAATAAAAATCCATAATGCGTATTATACATAGCTATAATGTGTTATATATAATATTTTAGCCATATTTGTAATGCTTTATGAATGTTCTACAATGTATTATGAATGTGTTAATATATTCCTTTAAACATAGTATTCATAGAAAGAGGTTCCTTCACCCCCTTAGACACCTTGCATTTCAAACTAGGTTTGTAATGATTCATGAAATCATGAGTTGTGAAGATTACTAAACAAAATCAAACATCATATTTCCCACTAGTTTTTGGAAAACAAAATATAAGGTTAGAGAACTTCTTTGTAAACAGATCATTTCTAAAGGAATTTGTTTCACACACCCCACAACCAAATAAAATACAACATGTATCACATCACCACTAGAACTCTCAAGAACCTTCTTTCCTCCTTTATTAAAAGAAAACTAATTTCCAACTGTGATTGCAATAGCGAATGCTGCTGGGAAATTTGGAAACGTCTGAAATTCTTATATATATTAGTCAGTAAGGTTATAGAGGCTAAGTATTCCCATTACAGCCTTTTTGGTATGTCTGGTATTTCCAGTTTTCTGTAGTAATATTGAAATATATATGAAAATAATACATTGAAATTGTCAGTCGATGAAAGCCCTTAGAAACAGCAAACATGTTGTTCAAGGCAGTTTTGCAAGTGGCCCTAGGAAAGCCCCTAGATGAGAAAAATGAGGGTGGTGGCAGTATGGAGAAGAAAATTTTGAGCTGCACCTGCACCCACTGCCCTACAGCACGTGTCTATGAAAAACAAACCAAGCCGAAGATCTCTAATCTCCGTCTTTAAGGCTATGGGGAATGTGTTTATGTCCCAGTCTAGACAGGAAATGAATTATTAAATTAGCAGGGACATTATCTGCTCAAGGATGATTCACGTGCACATGAGGGCCACAGGACCTGAAAAGCAAATAAAACATGCGGCATTTTTGCATCAGTGACTTTCAAAGGGACCGTTCGCTTCTTTCAGCAACGCTAAAATCTATGCAGAAACCTGCAAACGACGCGCACTCTGAGTGCGAGTGACCCAGCCGAGCTGGTGCTGAAGAGCAGGGGCGAGTGACACCCTACCAAAGTTAAAGTGCTGCATAACAAATTCAAAGCGACTCCATTGCTCAATGCTTGCCGCTGGATTTGAGGTCTTGTGACGTGTTGCGTCAGATGTGACAGACGATGAGTTCCTCTGAAATGGAGGTTTAGACTAACATGACAATATGGGGGTGCTGAGATAAGTAGAGAATCGCTGCAGAGTGTCACTTTTAACTGGAATGGGTCCTATGTTAGAGGTACTATTCTACAAGACCGGCCCAACATGAAGCTTTCTGATGAAGTGAAAAAAAAATGCTACTTTAAATCTGAAATTCATATGTATGATTCATATGTGTCAATCAGAACACAAGTATACCTCTCTGCCAATTGCATATGATATTTTGCCATCCATAGAAAATTTGTTAACCGCTGCATATTGTAGCAAAAATTGTCAGATAGTTGTAAAAAAATGGAGCACCGTCTAAAGAGATTACTTTCTATGACACGCTTCCCTGTCTAGGTTGTAGACATGTAGACAGTTAGAAACCGCAACATTTTTCTTGGAGGGTTTGGAACTCACCAGCTGGGACTACTGTGAAATAAATAAAACATTGTTAATTGTGTCATGCCAAATGTTTTCAAAGCAAGCCATCTGAGAAAACAGTCAGAGGCCTGGAGCACATTGCATTTTTCTATCTGGAAGCGTCAATTGCTTGGAAAACCTTTACATCCTTTATTTTTGTTATTTTATTTTCGCATTGGCATGCAAACTGAATCTGTTTAGCATTCTTGAGATCAATCGCTATCTGCTATTATGACGCACATGCATTGTTATTAATAGTTGTATAATTACTAGTGTGTGTATTTCAGTAAAAATTTAGATTTATTTGGTTCTAGTAAGTATTGTGCTTTTGGAACATTTTTATATTACTACTGTATTTTTAATCTATCCATATCTATCCATTTCTCAGAAACACAAATTCAGTACAGTAAGTGAGGCCAGAGCTTATGCCAAGAAGTAGAGGAAAAGCGAAGAGGTACTCCCTGGATGTGGATCCAGTATTCTGTGAAATACTGATATGATGTATATGTAGTAAACTGCATTTCCGTAAGGGGAAAGCATCTTTGTTTCCTGGCAAAGCACCAGTTCAATTCTCAGTTCATTTGTGACTGAAAGAGCTAGATACCATTTATCAAAAACAGACAAAAATAAGCACTTAAACATGTTATGCATATTACAGGTCTGCAATTATAGTGCCAAAACATCAAAACTGAAAAGACAATGAAAAAAATGAGCACTATAGACAGACTGGAAAAAGACAGGTTCTTTTATTTGCGAAACTGATTACCTTTAAGGTTCATGAAAATGTAATTGACTATGCAGTCATTTATGATTGATGCCATCTGTTGACATGTTAATTAGTGTTGTCCTGTGCTTTATTTAAGCATTTCTTTTCTCCATTTTGTGGACTAGAGAGGAAAACCTGCTCTTTTTTGCAAGTGTTAAACAAATTTATAAGCATACAGCAGAACAATATGTTGTATATTGATGACCACAATCAGCTTTTTGTCATCCAGCTCAGTGCAAATATTCTTTAGTTGTGTAAATACTGAAAATGCATATTGCTAGGTACAAATTAAAATGGACATTAAAATCCAAATTGATGGAACGTGATCGATTTGTATTAATAAAAATAAAGAACATATCCTAGATGATGGATTGCTAGTGCATTAAACTGCATTCTAGTAATGGGTGTGATCCTCTGGGACTGTTGCTTTTATAAAACCCATATTGTAAAGGTGGAGTTATGGGGTATAATTGCTCATAATATGTGTCATGACCTGCGTGTCCAGTCCTCGTGTGTGCCACACCCCCTCATCATCCACGTCTGCTTCCCCAATTGTGCCCAGCTGTACCCCGTTAATTCAGCTTGTTTCGTGTGTATCATTCCACGTCCTTCTCAGGCTGTTGTTGAAATGAGTCATGCGGCACGTCTCTCAGCGGAAAAACAGGGTAACACCTCAGTCTCAGCTTCACATTCGCTGTGATAACTTCGTTTGTTGGTGATAGTGCTCTTTTATTGAAAATACTGTATCATGTAATACACTGTACTTTATATAATTTTGGTAGCTATTGCTCACCAAAAAATTACGCAATAGTTGTGCAAATGTTACAACCTAAAAGTTAGCGATTTATGAACAAATTAATAGATACAGAATAATAATAAAAATAAACAATGGACCGAATGGCATAGTCTAGTGTTGGCGCAGTGTTGGGGCATGGCTTGGAGTTGTCACGATCTGCCGAGCCGGCACTGGGGAAGCAGGGACACAACCAGGGCTGGACTGGGACCAAAAGTGGCCCTGGCTTTGAAGTGAAAGTGGATGTCAAAGAAACAGAGAGAGAGAGAGAGAGAGAGAGAGAGAGAGAGAGAGGGGCAGGAATGTTAATTTCACTAGTGTTATTTCTCTGGTCTCTGGTTACCTATCAATGATAAATCATCCATTTCAGCAAAGCAAAGTTTTACTAATATTACATGATAATAAAACAAAATTAATGATTTAGAGGCTTTAATTTCATTGGATGCTTATGACATTATAGGAATAATTGAAACATGGATGAGTGAAAATGATGGCGAAGAATATAATATGAATGGTTATACGTTGTTCCGTAGAGACTGGATGGGCAAGAAGGGAGGTGGTGTTGCAGTAACGTAAAAGAAAACTGGCAGGCAAGGGAGCTCACTGATAAAAATAAAAGTACAGAAGCTGTATGGATAAAACTAGATGCTAAAAACTCAAATGGCCTAATTGTCGGGGTTTGTTATAGAGCACCTAATGTAGCTGCAGAGGAAAGCAGAATGTTATATGACGATATCAGGATTATGAGTATTAAAAATGATGTGCTGGTTATGGGTGATTTTAATTTACCTGGGATACAGTGGGACACCATCTCTGGCTCTTCTGTAAATGAACTGCAGTGTTAGGAAGGCTAACTTTAATGATATAAGACTGAAACTAGAAACTATAAACTGGATGGAGTTAAATAGCAAAACGGTTGAAGAGGCATGGGAATGTTTTGAAAGCACCTTGTTACAAGTGCAAGAGGACTTCATACCTGTTTCCAGCAAAACTAAATCGAGGAAACGACAACCAAGGGGGTTTACTAAGGAAATTAAGAATAAAATGAGCGAGAAAAGGGCTTTGTTTCACAACTGGAAAATAACTAATGATTTCAAAATTAAACCGGAGTACTACAGTCTACAGGTAGAGTTAAAAAACAATATTAGACTGTCCAAGTGGAATGTAGAAAGAACATTGCATTGGAGGATAAGGATGATAATATAA
Source organism: Mormyrus hasselquistii (assembly GCA_026779605.1). Lineage (NCBI taxonomy): Eukaryota > Metazoa > Chordata > Actinopteri > Osteoglossiformes > Mormyridae > Mormyrus > Mormyrus hasselquistii. The sequence goes on from JAODKE010000020.1 coordinate 2,642,238, forward strand.
GTGTCTTCCAATATTTTAACTCCAAAAGAGCTCTAAAAGCTGAAATCACTAATTTGCAGGATAATAAGGGCTTTATAATTGAAAATGAAATTTATATAGTAAATGAGTTTAATGATTATTTTTCACAGGTGTTCACAGTAGAGAACATGAGTAACTTACCACCATTTAGT
>JAODKE010000020.1:2642507-2661834 GCA_026779605.1 Mormyrus hasselquistii
TTTTGTGCTCAAAACAAAATATATATATATATATATATATATATATATATATATATATATATATATATATATATATATATTGTATATGAGGGTGTGTGCTTGTGAACATGTTCATTCATCTATATGTGTGTTTGCGCTCTGATGATATCTACTGTCTCAGCATAGTGAGAGTGAATCTTGTAGGCCAAGCAGATCGCTACCTTATCTTGTTGCGGCTATGAATGCATTACCATAAAATAAACCTTGGGACGGTATTAAGAGGATGCCAATTGAACTGAGTCTGCAAGAGCATTTTTTTACATTTGAAATGTTGAAAATGTACCTCTAAGTAATCAAAAATAGGAGGAAAAAAATACAAGATTGATGTGCTTCCATCTGAAACTGTTAGCTATTCACACTGGAATATTTTGGAAGGGGAAATGGGTGGATAAATTCAGCAGATTTATTAAAAGGAGGGTCACTCTCACTTGAGGAAGCAAAGTCCTCTCAGTGTACATGCTGGAAATGTAGTATAACTGGGTCACCCTCCAGCCATAGAATGGATGGTGTTGAACTTAGAAGTCAAATCAGAAATCAATGGCATAGAATAAATCACAAAAAAGTTTGACTATGTTTGAGCCCCTTGGCCAAAATTTTATATTTGAATTTTTTCATTATTATAGAATTAAGGGGGTTTCATGTGAGCATAAATTTAGTAGAGAGGAATAAAATAACTGTGAAAATGCATTAATAAAATACCTTAAATTATGTAACATTAAAGGGATTGAATGCTTTAACCTAGCAAACACAAGACATCGTCCAAGAATGAATCTGTATGTCTGCAAAACGTGCAAATGAGGTTCAGCATTTCGACTTCTGACTACAATCACTTCTTGGTGGACATGTGCAGTTCAATATTTCATCCCCTGGCTAGGAGATTTTTTTGGGATGTCTGTGAACGTGCAAGACAGTTACAGCGAATTGAGATGTGATTAGCTTATTCTCAATTTAATTCAAAAATTGCCAATGACAGTTGCAGTTTGTACAGAGTTGCATGTTGTAACATCATGTTCATATTGCTGTCATCGTGTACTGTCCAAATATTTGTACAAATTGTACTCGAATGTTTGGATGATGTCATAAAACGACGTCATAAAAATGCTCATTCCGGGTCCTCGGGGAATGTCTTTACAATGGGCGACAAAGACATTCCAAAGACATATTTGAGACGTCTTTACTACTGTAAGTGGGAAGACACCAGCATTACTATTAAAAATGTCACTTTCTTCATAAATTTCTCATGTGTTTACTATGCATAACAGATACAAGGATGAATTCCTCCTAATACACACAAGTAATATGCTTCCATTTCATTCAGTTTATTTACCCTGATAGATTGAGTGAAAATATATATTTAAATACTGATTTAGTTTTGATCAACAAAACAAACAGCAATCAAAACAGTTTGTGATGACAGGTAACAACAAAAACATCCCCATAAAGCATATTAAATAATCTAACATTGTTTAAAACAAGAATTAATTATGGAGCGTCTTTGATATCCTGGATGCAATCTGACGTGTAATACAAACCAGCGTGTACATGACATGGTCTCCTGGAGCTGCTGCCTGTTGAAATACAAGCTTTTGCATCCAGCGTGTAGACAGATGGCCTCTTACAGTGTAACGGTGATTACATTTATAAAGGCAATCACGGACACTGGGTAAGCTCAGCATTCCTCCCACAGAACCCTTGAACCACCTGCGGAGTGTAATATGCGAAGCTGGAATTCCTTTGTCGTATATTTACCATTTTTTGGCAGCCAGACAATTTCACTTGACCTTACTGCTAATCGTTACAATGCTGGCGCCTCTATATACTAGCATGCTCAATTTACCTTATCTCAAGCAAATATGTGACAGGGTGAAATCCATATCATCTTTTTTTTTAATGTTAGTGGAAAAATTCTGCAAATGAGCCTGATTATCCCCAAATGACAGTTGATAAATTTGCATAAGCTTATGCTGAAATGATATACCTGTAAATTAACCATTGAGGATAAAAATTATTTCTTTTATTTAATCACCTATAATTACGATTTTTTAAATCAGATTTAACATTAAATGAACAAAACACATATAAATGAAAAGCACCATATTAAGAATGAATGAAGTTGTTTATAGCTTTTATTTGTGTGTACTTTCTCGTAAAGATTACCAAATGCTGTTATATTCTCTGTGCAAAACATGAGTGTAATGCTCTAAAACGATTCCCAAAGCAGTAAAAAATATATTGGATACCAAACTTCCCTCTTAGCATTCTGGGCAAAAGTGGTTTTCCATTTTAATGTTTTTGGAATGGGTGAGGCCTCAACTTAATTTTACAAGTATCCGTAACTATTGGACACCTTTGATATTGATTCTTTCCTAACAAAACAAGACTTAGAGATATGAGATATACACCCTGTTATAGTGGTTATGCTCATGAAATTTGACGAGCATCACACAAACTACAGCATAAGTGTTAACAACCAAGTTTTTCAAGTTTGCCCTTTAAAAAAACCCTCTAAGTTACAGAAATGCCCTAATCACAGCTTGGTCCACAAATCGCTCAGACTGGTTGAAAACAGCAAAAAAAAAAACTGATGACAGAGTCCTGATTGAATCTGAGTCATGATTAACAATCAGTCATGTCACATTAAATTATAACTGCATGCTTTTTAAAACGTTATAACCAGGAATGCATATAACTGGTATGCCAACACGCATTCATCTTTAAAAGCAATAGCAATCAATTGTTTTACCAGCATAAACGCACATAAATTTTATGTGCATTTGCACTGCTATGACATGAAATTACCGTGCATTTTAAGCTTTATACAGCAAACTTAGCATATAAAGGTTAAAATGCAATTATTTATTTATTTATTATTCTTCATTCTTTATATATGAAATAATTTCTAATCATAGCAGCGCAAGCTAGGTCTCGTGAAGAGCAAGATGGGGGAGGCATAAAGAGAATTTCCCCATGGGGATCAATAAAGTATCTATTATTATTATTATTATTATTATTATATAAAATACATATGCATTTGTGCTGTTACAACACGTATTGCTTTTAAAGGGAAATGTAAACTTCTGTACCAGTTATGTGCATCCCTGTATGTAACATTTTCCAATAGCAAAATAAAAAGACTGAATTTTTCACTTCCATAGTAGGATCTGGACTTTTGTATTTGATTCTCTCTCTAAATTATGCGTGCGTGTTGGAACTGGTTCCCGTAAAGCTTGTTAAAGAGATTGCACTGTCAATTAGCAGTAAATTACTAACTGTGGTAATTTGTCTGTAAGACTTGGATCTATCCTGGAACCTCTTAACATTACTGCTATTAGACCCATCCTTAATAAACTAAATCTTGAACCTATTGACTTAGTAAATTATTTGAGCGACCGCTAACCATTTATATCAAAGCACTTAGAAAAAAAAGTTGCTAATCAACTATCTGTCTTCCTTTCTTCAGGGAAATAATGGCAATGAATGGATTTCAGTCTGGGTTTATAGCACAGTATAGTATACAAACTGCCTTAATGAAGGGAAAGAATGACTTACAGCCCTTGCTGGTGCTTTAAGATTCAAGCGCAGCATTCAATATTGTTGGCCATTATTTTGGGCTGGTTAGAATCCATAGTTGGTATTAAAGGGCAGGCCCTGCCCTGCTTTCGATCTTATCTAACTGACCTTTACCAAGAGTGGCATCCCACAAGGATCAGTGGTGGACCCATCTTATAGATGCTGCCACTTGCTGAGATTGTTATAAAACATGGTGCTAGTTTCCACTGCTATGCTGATGATACACAGCTATACATATCAGACAAACCAAGTGAGCTGTCATAACTGTCAAAATGTGAAGATGGTGTTTATAAGATGAGAGGAGCTGGACAGCCAGACCCCATGCCTGTGTCCCCACCTCCCTCCCCCTCCTACTGATGCTGCCATAGCTAGGCTGCTAGAGATTCTTTATTGCATTTCTGATACAAGAGAATACCCTGCCTGTGTCTGCCCCTGCTTCTGTCTACCACTTGCCTGTGTAACCCTGCTTGCGAGCCATATGCTTAATCCATCTCAGCAGCTCCTCTGCCTGCCACCCTGTCTGTCTGCTCCATGACGCACCTGCCTGATTCTGCTGTCTCAACACCTGCCTGAATTTATCTTGCACTTTTTTATGTAAACTTGCGCTACCCGATACCTGGCAGAGGAGGGTGGGCTTCCCCCTTGAGTTTGGTACTGTACCTCTCAAGGGTTATTCCTCGATTTGTTCTTCACCATTGTCGCCTCAGGCATTTTCTCTGGGGACCTTGGGCCTGGGATTGTATAAAGTGATCCAGGGAGTACCCTGGCCTTCAGCCCTATGCTTTCTGCGATAAGCTCCAGGCCTCTCCCAAGACCCTGACCAGGATAAATGGATAGAAAATGGATGAACTGAATTATCATTTGAATCACATTCATAACTGTCATCTCTCCTCATTTATAAAATGTGGGCATCATATTTTTCTTTTTATTTCCATTTATTTTCTGCAAAATGAATTTTTATACTATTTTGATTATATTCAGGATATCTAAGTGTGAAAATTGTCAACTATAAATGTCAAAGTCACAAACTAATGGACAGATAAAAAAGTCCTAAGCCTGGTATGGTCATGAGACACCATCATGGCCTGCTGTTCTGCCTCTGAGCACTGAGTGCAGCCAGGACTTGGGTCTCTCAATCTGAGATAGACCTAAGGCAGCTAATCAGCATACAAGTGTCAAGGTACGATGGATATCACTGAGGATGAGATAGTGGAATTAATTGACTTAAATGACTGGCAAAAAGCAACTGAACCACATGGCGGAAGCAGAATCCAGAGAATGGAGCAAACATCCTGCCCTGAGCAAATTAAATGCGTTCACCAGGCTGAGCTGAAGTGTATTGATTGCGGATTTGGGTCAATATGAATGGGTGTGGCCCTAGGGGCTAACCAGTCCTGCAACATGTAACCAATGAACTATATTTTGGAAGGTAAAATTCAAATCATAAATATTTTGTAATAATATCCAGCTATTACTCACTGTGAACACTGTCCTACAGTATGAAGTAAAACACCTCATTTGGAACAATGATTTATTTAACATTTTGTTATTTGACAACGACCAGAAAGTATATGAGTCTCTTGTACAGTAACTGTGTTTCTATACATTAATACACTGTGCATCCACAATATTGAAATACATAGCAGTGCACTTTAGACCTTGTCCTGAGGTTTATTAAAACGGAATTACTCCTGATATGGGACATATTAACTGATCTGTTCATCCTAGGGAGTAACTGTGTGATATAAAAGGTCCTGCAATTTGGCTCAAAAGACAATGAAAACACAGTTGAAATGAAAAGCCCTGCAGGGCAATTTGCCATTCTGCACTCCACAAGTCCCCGAGAGTGCAGATAGGCTGCTTACTTGCGAGCTCTCTGGAGAGGTAGACCTTAGATCGTCTTGTGACTGATTCAGCCGGCTGTCATGATTGCGCCCAGATGGTCTTTTTGAACCAGCACTTCCTTCCCTCACTTCAAAAAGCTGCGCCCCATAATAGGTCTCACCCCTCCATAATTATTTTACTTAATTCATTCTCAATGTGCATATCTACATACTTACGTATACATTTCCCATAGGGATGAAAACAGGCATTGGAAAAGCTCTTGAAAAAAATGTTTTGAAAAGAAAAAAATGAGCATCGCATTTTAGCGTCCAAGAAGATAACATTCACAGCGGCCCTAAAAAGGATTTGATAGTGTTTTACTCCTTTTAAGCGCATTACTGCTTAAAACCACCATGTCGGATTGAGCTTTGATTGCTGAGCAATGTGAGGCTTAATTAAGGAAGTTTATAGCTGAAAAGGCACAGAATTCCGGTACGGCAGAGTTGGGCATGACAAGGACTACACACATGACAAGGAAGCCAAATTAAAATGCATTATTACACACTAATGTGTCCTTCGTAATTGCAAAAATAGAAAGTATTCATGCACTAACCCAGGCAAATTTAGAATGTTTTGCAAGTATAAACAGCTAAGTGTATCCTACATCCTAAAGATTAGTTGTTGCTAAATTTTATTTACTTGCCCTTGAAAGTTTCTTAAGTTTTATAAAAACTTCATGAGATACTAGATTGAGACTGCATCATGCCCACTCATATGGAACATTATTTCATATCTGTAACTTTTCTGCCATAGGCAGCTGCAGTGATGCTTGCAAATGTTCATGTGATGATAAAATGACGGTGGAAGCTTCTGATAAACTCAAAGCAGAAACATCTGCAGTCATTATCACACTATGCAGTCTCATATTCTGACTAGTTTAGTTATGTGATGCACAGCAACACATTACAAACGCACACACGCACACACACACACGCACGCACACACACACAAACCCATATCATTTAGATTTTCTTTGTACTGTACTATAATTTCACCATAGAATTCTGGGGCACATTCATACTGTGGATCTTTTGTCATAAACCTTTAGAACACAACTTACTAGTGTGTTTTTTTTAAGATAAAAGTATCTTCCTGAGTGTCTCAGTGCTTTGTTTCATCGCATATAATTGGAGGAAAGAGCAGTTAGTGGGAGTTGTTCATAGTACTCATCATTCTTTGCCTTTCACTGACCTTTTTTGATCTCCACACCAAGCTGAGAACTACTCAGTTTCAGGACAATAGTGTGGAACAGCAGCTGAATGATCAACTGCTCTGCTATTGCTGCCTCAATTGCTTATAATTGGATCCTACACAATCATAAATTGGTGGTTAAAGAAATATAATTAATGCAAGTCTGTTTTAAAATATATGCTACACAGATGTGTGACGCTTCTTATTTCATTACACTTTATTGTTAATATTGTCATTAATAATTTATTAATTTATATTATCAACAAGCAAGATATAAAACATTATTTAAAGCTTGTGCACCAATATGTATTTGCAGTCATTGTACTGTTATGTTACAATGATAATATCACTGTGACACCATATGGTGAGGACCCAACCATGGTATTCCTGCTGACAGTAGGAACCCCAACCTCATCACAAAATGACAGACGCTTCTGGCATTGCAACAATATTACATTGTGACAACACATAATGAATGAATGTATGTTACATTTATATAGCACTTTTGAAGACACCCAAAGCGCTGCACAGAACCAATGGAGAGCCACTTCAGCCACCATCGCTGTGTAGCACCCACTTGGATGATGTCACAGGAGCTATTCTGCGCCAGTAAGCTCACCACACAGTAGCTAAGGTTGGGAAGGAGAAAATTCACTAATGAGATTTAGGGTATAATTAGGAGGCCAGATTTGAACAGGGCCACAGGACATCGGGGTACCGCACCTATTCTTTAAAAAGACATGTATTGCAGAGGATGGGGTCGTGGAATTAAACAATTTAAATGACTGGTAAAGAGCAACTGAAGCACATGGCAAACATTAATGGATAGGAGGAGAGTATTGAAATGAATCACGCAGCATGATCCACTAAGGTGTGTGGTAGGCACTTTTTTTGGTTGCACCTTCATGCTAATTTGCCCTGCTTAGCAAATCTGGCCCCATGAGTGCCAATTTAATCTAGTTAAGGCTCTTGAATTGTGTAGGTAAATAAAAGGCACAGTTGAGCAGCACAGTGCCTCAGAACCTTCCTGGTTGTGAGTCCATTTCAGGCCTCAGCAGTTTGCATGCTCACCCTATATTCATCTGAAAGTCTAAAAGCATGTGATTGCGATGGATTACAGTGATGGATTACATACACTGTTTCCAGTGTGTGTGCTGATCTATGAATCATTTTTGTTAGACAAAAACAGTCGGAAATGAGGACAGTATGCCATAAATCAGACTGTGAGGGTCAAAGATCAACTTCCATGCTATTGTACCTGACTAACTCAGTTCAAGCCTATTGTGAGTCTTTCATAAAACAGAAACGAGGACTGTCCGGAAGCACACAGGAATGATGCAGAAAATTGTTCTGTTGTTGTTGATTATTATGGGCCTATTCATTTCAATGAAAAGGCCCACATTATTCTTTACCTAGTGAACAATACTTTCCGAATTTGGCAAGTAAAAAAAAAAAACTTTATTTATTATTCATTTTGGAAATTACTGCGGGTCGTACTGTAGTGTGCACCTATGCAATTTGCATATCGAAAGATATAGAAGAAGAAGTATTCTAGGATTTGATGTCAAGACTGATAGCACCCAGAGCGCAGACAAAGGCGCAGGAAGCCAGGAATTGGGGAACACAGGCTTAATCACGAGCAGCAACAAGAGGAGCAGGCAAAACACAGGCTGACAATACAATGACCAGACACCCACAAAAGGCACAAAGGGACCGGATGGGAACAAAGGCATAGAGGGATGGTGATTTAACACAGGAGGCACAAAGGGACAGAGAGGCACAGAGGGACAGGGGGTAAACACAGGGGAAACTAAGGCAGGGGGCACGGAGGCAAAAGGCAGGGGGAAATGGGGAGCTGGAGGGAACCCCGGCAGGTGAGGGGCGGAAGCCACAGGGGCAGCAGGTGACCGCGAGGCCGAAGCCAGAGGCTTCAGCTCTGCGAGTGCGAGGAAAGAGCAGGAGGGAACGATGACAGGGGCGAGGAGGAAGGCGAAGGGGATACAGGCAAAGGGGAGGAGGGAGCTGGAGATGCGGCAGTCGAAGGCATAGCTGCCATCGGCTAAGATGGAGCCAACCGATGAGTCGGAGCCAGGGGCCCTGCAGTTAGCCGACAAGGCATCAGAGGTGGGACCAAAGGTGGCCGACGAGGCGCCGGAGGTGGAACCGGAAGCGATGGCCGAGCCAAAGCAAGGAGGACTGCAGGCGACCGCTGAGCAGGAGCCGGAGGACCTGCAGGCGAGCCAGGGGGCAGGGTGGGCGGGACCCGGCCCTGGTGTCCCCTCCCTCTCCGGGTGACAGAGTGGCGGGGATTTGGCTGGGGTCTGCTACACTGAGATGACGGTGGGGGAGCCACTGGGAGAGGTACAGGGGAAGTCACAGGGAGTGGCACGGGGGTGGTCAGGGAGATCCCTGAGGGGTCCCACTCCAGCTCCTCCTTTGACTCCACTATGGAGGGAGGAGCATTAGTTCTGCAGTCCAGGACCTCATTGGGGACAGGGGCCTCAGGCGGTGTCCCGGGCGCTGCTGGCACAGGAACCCAAGGGGGTGGCGACACAGGAGCAGAAGGGACCTCTCGCAGCAGCACAGCAACCACGGGGGCCGCCACAGGAGCCGACGACTCTGGGCCAGCAGGGGGCGGTAGAGGGGCAAAGCTGCACGCACTGGAACCAGGGGAGCAAAGCTGCTGGCACTGGAACCACGAGGAGTGCTGTCCACTTCCGGAACCGGGGAACCTGCGGGATAGCGTCCAAAATGGACCCTTTAAGGGCCAGGTGTGTCCCTGAAAAGGGGCGAGCTGCTGATCTGGGCAGTGAAGCGGCTGGCGGACTGTCGGGGCAGGCTGTCGCCAGAGCGAACACCGCCGGGCTCAGAATCGGAAGGGGGTCCTCCCGACCCCTGGCAGGGGGAGCATCGGAGAGCAAGACAGCCCTTAAGTAGACCTCCTGCGTCTCCTCCTGTCTTTGGCTCCTGTCTCTTTCCTGCAGTGGGTGGCAGCGTTTGGGGCACCTCCGTTAATTTGGAAAGTGGACCAAAGGGTAGTCCACTGGTGAGGGCTACCCTCCGCATATTAGCTTCCGCCACCCCGCTTCTTAGCTACCGTAAGTTGTCGCACACCTCCCCTAAAAACTATAATGGTTATAGTTTTTAATGTGGTGGTACTGTGGCTCACACCAGGTTGAGATCTTCTCCCGGCTTTCTGTGTGCGGAGGTTCCATGTTCTTTGTGTGTTGAATGGGTTCCGTCTGGGTACTTCTGGTCCCTCATAGAGTTAAAAGATGTACTGTAGGCAAACTGGCATTTGTAAACTAGTCTTAGTGTGTGACTGTCTGCTAGCGTTATTGTACTTTTTATTTTTAAATTTTTATTTGAAATCCAGTTTAGTTTCAGTTTTCACTGTGGTTTAATTCATTTTTATTAGATTCTGTTTTAAATATGTATCTCTATCTGGGACCCGACCCTGGATAAGCAGCAGACAATGTATGGATGGATGGATATGTCAGTTTCAGTTTTAATAATTTAATTTTTAGGGACAGACTGAATGTTGTAAGGCTATTTTACGTGTCTGATCTTTAGAGAATGGAACATGAATATACAGTGCATGTAGAGTATGTAGTAATCTCCTCAAAATGGAGAAAACGTGTTCCAGGTATTATTAATGGTAATTAAAAACAAATTATTACTTCAGCTAAGCAGTATAAAAAAACGGCAATAGAAAGTATTCAATGTATTCAATTTTGTCTTTATATTTTAATTTGGTTTAATAATATTTCAATTTTAGAAAATATTTTCTTATAACTATAGTTTTCGTTAACAAGAGCCTCTCTGCAGTGTGTCTACCTTGTGATGGGCACCATGCAGAGAATTCCCCTGCCTTATGTCCTCTGCTGCCAGGGGTAAGCACCAGCCCCCCCAGGATCTTATATTGCAAAGCAGCTGGAAGATGGATTGATGGGGATTATATTATTAGGAGACACAGTAGGCAAGTTTTCTTTTCTGCACTGCAAATAAATATGATAACAGTATTATATAGCTTCAGATATCTCTTCATGGGGCATACTTACCATACTTACCATACTTACCAGCAGGGATCGCTGCTCAGCTCTGGCATCGCCACGGGCCATTTGGGTGACGCTACGTGTAAATCCCTGCGAAGCCACTCAGGCTGATTTCACAGGCAAGGCTCTGGGCTTACTTGCTTAAATCAGGGTTGACAAAAGGTGGGAGCAAGGTGTGGAAACATGAAGTAAAGAAGGACTGGAATCTCAGGATAATGAAAGCATGAAATAAGTGAAACAGGCGGAAATATTTGCATTAAATCCTACTTTTAAATGCATTGCCGATAACTTCTTTTTTGATAATCTTTATTTGTTACTGTTTATTCATTTTTCTAGATTGCTCTCCTGTGTTTGAGAATGACTGCAAAACATGTTTTATTTATTTTCCAATCAGTCCCTCTTCTGATTGTTGTACTTCAACATCTTAATAAAAGAAATCACGGAACATAAGAAGCTTTTGTGGTACTATCTCTCTACATGGCGTATGAATCACATACAAATTGATACCAAGGTACCAAGGCTCTATATAGAATTGTCATTATAGAGATTTGGAATTCTAAATCTTCACTTGAGGACACTTTAGGAAACTTTATCTGGTGAAACTTGTCACCTATGTCACAAATGTCAAGAGATAGCTCTTTCTAAAAGTTGGGGGATCTTTCCTAGTCATTTACACATTTGAAACGTGCAAGTTTTTATAGCCACTGAGCTTGTGTAAAAGGGAGAATTGACTGGTGAACTTGACGATGCAAATGGCTCCCATTTGTCTTTTTTGAGTGTATATCTAAATAACAGTTTGTTTGACTTCATGTTCGGCACCCGACTGAAAGACAAAGCTGGGAATTCACACATTATGATAATTTAAAAAAGCGTTACGGTGCCTCAATCCGCACTTACACTTTATGTTAACTGTGTGGTTTGTTTACTTCCTTCAAATCATACGAAGAAATGCCTCAGTCCCATTTGCCTGAACAAAATACAGCTTTTCATAATCCTGAGCACTCGCTATACATTTAGTTTCTATGAAACTTTCTTTAACATTGAAAAGAAATACAGAACTTTATGCATTTGTGTGACATTATGGTAAAATGCCCGTTACGCACAAATTGTGATGTAATACACATGAAATTTAATACAACCCATTGCGTGTTTTGTTTGGGTTTCCGGCAATGCATGGAATTACCAAAATTAGAGAGGGGAGAGTCTAACATGAAACAGGAAAAGACTGCCGTGTAATCCATTTATTTCAACAAAGTAACTGTATTCTAATGATGAACTATTTAAACGGTAACTGTAATGAAATACAGTTACTCATATTTAGATATACCTGAAAAGTGAAGTTGATATATAAAGGCATAATAAGTATTGTACTTTTTTGAAGAAGATCACACTGTATAGGATAAAATTATTGGGTTTTGTTTGTGTACCACTTCAGTATCATTCAGATTTTCTTCATAAAAACCTCTAGTAAATAAAAGTCTCTTTTTATAATTTTGGTCAGACTGGAAGGGAAAGAAAATAAATGCTTAACAGTGGTTTAAGGAAATGATAGAGTTTGTAAAACGGGCCAGTAATATATTTTTTTTATTGAATATTTTGAATACGACGTGGTTCACTACATATACTGTAGAAGGGAAAACCTCATCTTATAGTCCAGACGCTGCTTGAAAGAACCTACATCGCAAAATATAGCTTCATAAGCAGAAGAACCCATTGAAAAGACAAAGATTGTTCTCAAAACCTACACGGTTCAGTGGATGAGAATGGTTTGTCACATCAATTGGCCACATTATCTGGTCTGCATGACACTGCGAATGTGTATGGAGCAAATTAAAAGTAAATACTGCATGGGAATTTGCTTCAGTTTGCTAAAAGATATTAACATTGGGAGAGAATTTGATCCTGAGCACAGAGCCATAGCAACACTCAAGAATACGAGGGTGCAGGTCCCTAATTTGAAAATAGCAGAGTCCTTAGATACTGTCCGAGTTCTTTGAACAAGCTTGAACAAATCTGTCTAATGGATAGGACCATCACTCCCACAGCATACAGAGATGATAGACATTGACCCATATGACATAAAGTATTATTATGGCCAAAGGTAACAGATTAAAATACAGATGCTCCCCAGGTTACGATGGTCCATGTTATGATATTTTGACTTTATGATGGGCAAATGTTTTCCCCTTCAGTACTTTATTCAATAAATTACATGAGATTCAGTTTTCAATTTATTAAATGGGTTTTGTGTTAATGATTTTACCCAACTGCAGGCTAATGTAAGTGATTAAGCATGTTTTTAAGGTAGGCTAGGCTAGGCTATGATGTTTGTTAGGTTAGGTGTACCATATTAAAATGCATTTTCACCTTACGATATCTTCACTTTACAATAGGCTTGTCAGAGTATAAACCCATCGTAGCCTGGGCAGAGACTATTAATATGCAGTGCATAAGGTTTAGGCAAGTGAATACAGGCTAGAATGTATAGAAAATATACATCATTTGTAATCCTCATTTGCAGACTTTTCAAGGTACAATAGTTGTTTTCCAGAGAGTTGTGGCAAATCATATACATTGATCAGCCATAACATTAAAACCACTGACAGGTTAAGTGAATAACATCGATTATCTCATTACAATGGAACCTATCAAGGGTGCCATTATATTGTGCAACTACAGCTCTTGAATACACCTTGAATACAATATTCCTGAAAAAGTTCATGTAGGCTATGATAGAAAGGTACCAGAACACACAGTGTATAACAGTATATTGGCATTCCCCTGCTGACCCCGGTCCACCGCCTAAAGTACCTACAATGAGCATGTGAGCATCAGAACTGGAGCAATGCAAGAAGGCGGCCTGTTCTGATGAATCATGTTTTCTGTTACATCACACGTATGATTGGGTGTGTATGCATAATTTATGTGTAAGAGATAGTACCAAGATGCAATATAGGAAGAAGGCAAGCCAGCATGTTCTGCCGGGAAACCTTGGATCCTGGCATTCATGTGGATGTTACTGTGACATGTAGGCCTCTTCATGGCAATGGTATTCCCCAATGGCAGTGGCCAATTTCAGCAGGATAATGCACCCTGCCACGCTACAGAAATTGTTCATGAATGTTTTGAGGGACATGAAAAAGAGTTTAATATGTTGACTTAGCTTCCAAATTACATATATCTCAATCTGATCATTACAGAATTACACTGGACAAACAAGTGTAATTCATGAAGGCCCCACCTTGCAAATTACAGGACTTAAAGGATCTGTTGTTAACATTTTGGTGCCAGATTTCACAAGACACCTTCAGAGGTCTTGTGAAGTCCATGCCTTTATGGGTTAGAGCTGTTTTGGTGGCACAAGGGGGACCTACACAATATTAAGTAGGTGGTCTTTTCTTTTAATGAAACTGCTTGGGTGTGTGGTCATTTCTACAGCAGAATACCAGCTACATTTTAATAATTTGGACATTAAATATAATATATACAAGGTCACTGCAATGGCCAGTGAGAAACTCCATATTTAATTCATTTAATTCATATGCTGAATTTGACAGATGAGCACACAACTTGCATCATGTTGCATTTTTATATGTCACTGATTATATATGGTTATACATGCATTTAGTTTATAACTTTCAGGAAAAGGTGGTTTATTTTAGTATTTAGTAACAACAGAGGGTCAGGAGGGTTGAAAGCAGAGGGAGGCACACCTACAGTATGATGGCAGGCGGCCGTTGCCGATGAGCCCCCTGGAGGTGTAGTGGGCCTGTCATCGAAACACCTGTGAAGGAGGGTGCCCACCTGATGACCGCAATAAAGCTTACATCCGCCCCCCCTACCCCCCCCCCATACTGTGACATCACTATGAATGATACCTTGCACTGCAAATGTCAGGCACTTAATCAAAGGGATTGTTTCATCTAGTCCTATAACAGAACTTTACTGATAGTTAAGTATGGACTTAAGTATGGTCTATGCACTCCTACCTGCATTCTGCTCATCTGTCCAATTTCAATTTACGCACCACTACTGAATGGCACTTGCTGCTCTAGCCCTATGCTGAGATAAACATGTTTTTCAAATGTGTTTACCAGTTTGATGCTCTGGACACTTTCTTTCCCGAATTTTAATAAAGAACAAATTTATGAGAAGTTAATTGCGTGAATGTTCTCACTTTTATTTTAGCCTGTAAACACAGCCGTGCATATATTTATTTTGGTTAAAATTACTTCCACTCAAATCTTTCACTAAGAGAGATGCCCCCATCACAAGGGTTGCAAAAGGAATTTAGGCAAAATTCCAATGTATAAATTTACTGCAGTCAATAGGGTTGACACTCAGGTATAAAAAACTTTGATTTGTCATTCCAATTCATTCCAATTGTCAACAATACAAGATGTTACATTTATAGTAAAGATACTCAAATTTCGCAACGTTACTTTTCTGAGGCTAGAGTTGAAAATAAATTAATGGATGGATCACAATACTTTCTTGTCTTACCTGTTATCTAATCCCTCTCGGAACATCCATGATGAAGATATTATCATCAATTCAATTCATAATATGTCTAATGTGTGAAAATGATTCCTCTGTGTTATTTCAATTCCTAAAAGGGATTTAAAGTCTTAATTTTTTGCAATAAATTTCTGAGTTTTCTTGTGACCCTGTACTTGATAAGTTCATTGAAGTGTCAAGGTCAGTCCCTGTTGTCTCACTCTGTGTCTCTTCCCCGTTTGACCAGCAAGCGTTGTTAGTCATCCCGTCCTTCATGTGAGTCTTTGTTTTCCCCTTGTTCTCTGTTGGCCTCATGGCTCAACATGCCCATTATCTGTGTTCCATTCTATCCTGTGTTCAAATCCCACCTCCTCTGTTTTTGTATTTTGCTCTCTAGTGTTTCAGTTGAGTTTCTCTAGTTTTGGTGTCTGATTTTGTAGCTGGTTTTCGTTTTGTTCCTTGTGCCCCTGCTTGTGTCTTTACCTGTTTGTAATCCCCTAGTGTTGGTTTCTGTTTCCCAGTTGAGTTGAGTTGAGTTGTTTTGTGTGATGTATATTTTGCTTTCCTGCCCAGTTTTTGTTCTTTAGTCTTTATTTTTCCCCTTTAGTTTTCGACCCCTCGTGGTCCTTTTGGTTTTGTTGTGTTTCTAGTGTTATTTAATAAACGTCATTTTGTTCCTGGAAGCTGCCAGTGGGTCATCCACCCTTTCTTGTGCACTATGCCTCGTTCCCGCACCTGAGCCGCCTGGAATCGTGACAAGAAGGATAGATGAACGGATGGATGGATGGATGGATAAATGATTTAATTATGAATTTTTGAGTCCTAAAATTATAGTGTCTTGCCACTGTCACGATGGGGCATGATAGATGGTGATACACATGCAGCTTACAAGCACGGGAACTTATTAACAAAATTAGAAACGCTGAAGAAATGCACAGACTTGGAACAAGGGGACCATCAGTCCCTAATATACTGTTGTAGCGAGTTCATAAGCAGTCAGAATTCTCAGGGCAGATGGGCTCTTATTCTGAAGGCTTGTTCGACTTCCGATTATAGTTTTTTTGGTTATCCGGGTGGCAACCGGATCTTGCTTTCTCAGTTCTTTCTCTCTGTGTAGTGAATAAAAAGTGCTTCATCCCTTTCATGGACTGATCATCTGCCTCTTGTCTCGTCTCGCCACCTTGGTGACCCCGATATCTCCTCATACGTGTTTGAGATTGCCCTCAGCATGACAGCTAACGCAGTGGCTTTAAAGCTGCCAGACTTCTGGCATGAAAATGCCGCTGTGTGGTTCGCACAGGTTGGAGCCCAGTTCGCTGTCCGGGGCATCACGCAGGACGACACAAAATCCTATTATGTTGTTGCTGCACTGGACAATGCCACAGCTTCCCGGGTGGTGAGCTTTCCACAAGATCCCCCAGTGGACGGCAAGTTTGAAGACTTTAAATTGCTGCTGCTGGGGACTTTCGAGTTGTCGGACTTGGAGCGGGGGCGTCGGCTTCTTGCCTTGCCCTCCTTGGGAGATCAGAAACTATCCGAGCTTATGGACCACATACTGACTTTGCTAGGCAGACATCAGCCTTGTTTTATTTTTCGCAAAGAAGCAAACATTATCAGTCGGCAGTCCTGCGTCGTGCTGGACAGCGGAGGACCGGCTGATTTCACTTTTTCTGCCTCTGGTGTCATTGCTGCAGCTCAGCGTGACTCTGTCCGGTCACTGTTTTTACCATGCCTGTTTTGGTGTGTATGCCAAAAAATGCATCTTTCCCTGCTGCTTTAAGCCACTGGGAAACGTCAGGGTTTCTGGCCGGCGTTTTCTGTGCGACACATGCGCTTTTGGTGAGCGTCCTCCCTGTCACAGCTAGACAAGCAGTCAGGAGTGCGTGGTTTTCCCCTAAAGGCTGCTAACGGCACTTTGATTGAAACTTTTGCCGATCGGCCAGTAGACCTCTGTTTTCACAGACAGCGTTTCTGATGGGTTTTTCTGTCAGCGTCTTTCCACTCCATTGTTAAGGGCTGACTTTTTGTGTGCCAACAATTTGCTAGTGAGTGTTAGAAATAAGCGCCCCTGATAAACGCGGAGACGTTTTGCTCTTTCCCTTTCACACTCAGCGGGGCTGGCCCTTCCAACCTCTGTCTGGTGTTTCTGCTTTAGCTGATGTTTTCCAGTGCCTCCTAACAGCATTTCCCACCTTTTCCGCATCCTCAGCGAAATACGGTGTGGAGCACCACATTATCACGGCAGGCCCGCCAGTGCATGCCAAAGCAAGGCGCCTAGATCCCGAGAAACTGGCTATAGCCAAGGAGGAGTTTGCCACGTTGGAGCCTTTGGGGATTGTTCGGCGTTCTGACAGCCCCTGGTCTACTCCTCTCCATATGGTGCCCAAGCCTGGGGGTGGCTGGCGCACCTGTGGGGACTATAAATGCCTTAATGATGTAACTACCCCTGACCGGTACCCTGTTCCGCACTTTCAAGATTTCTCTGCCCATTTGGCAGGCACTCTCATTTTGGACCTGGTTAAGGGATACCATCAAGTTCCAGTACACCCCCAGGACATCTCTAAAACCGTTGTTATTACACCTTTTGGTCTGTTCAAGTTTCTTAGGATGCCTTTTGGGCTCAAGAATGCAGCTCAAACTTCCCAGTGTTTGATGAACAGTGTTGTGCGGGACATGCCTTTTAAGTTTGTCTATTTAGATGACATTTTAATTGCCAGCATCAGTTTGGACGAGCATTTAATTCATCTTCGGGCATTGTTTACATGTCTCAATGCTCACGGGTTAATTGTGAATGTTACTAAGTGTCAGTTTGATGTCCATTCTGTTGATTTTCTTGACCACCGCATTACCTCACCTTTCCTGGAGAAAATTGCTGCTATTCAGGATTTTGGCCAGTCAAATCCTTCCAAGAGTTTCTGGGAATGGTTAAAGTTTACCATCATTTCATCCCTGGGGCTGCCCGCATTATGTGCCCCTTATACTCTGTGCTTAAAGGTGTTTCTTCTAAGGCGGAGGTTGAGTGGACTCCGGAGCGGTGTCAGGCATTCCATAATGCTAAACGGGCCTTGGTGGATGCTACGTTGCTAGCTCACCCCTTGCCAGATGCCCGCATCGCCATCACTACAGATGCTTCTGATGTTGCTGTGGGTGCAGTACATGAGCAACTGGTTAATGAGGAATGGCAGCAGTCGGCCTTTTTCAGTCACTAGTTGCGGCCGAGTGAGCACAATCATGAGCTCCTTGGCCTATACTTAGCTGTGCGCCAATTCTGCTTCCTGTTAGAAGGGCGCCCATTCACTGCTTTTGTGACTCACAAGCCATTGGTGGCCGCCATGAGCAAAAGTTCTGACTCTTGGTCTGCACGTCAGCAGCGTCAGCTGGCATTCATTTCTGAATTCACCACTGACATCCATCATGTTGCTGGCACACACAATGTAGTGGCTGATTGCCTTTCACGTTCAGTGGTTGGTTCTGTCCACCTCGGTGTGGGTTATGCACTAATGGCAGTGGACCAGGCAGCTGACAGTGGGATTCAGGGGCTACGGTCTGCTGACACTGGTCTGCAGCTCCAGGATGTGCCCTTTGGTGATGCCTAACTACTTTGTGATGTCTCAACAGGAACTGTGCGGCCTGTTGTGCCACATGGCTGGCGGTATCGGGTGTTCCATGCTGTCCATAGCCTTTCCCATCCTGGCCGCAAGGCATCAAAAAAACTGATTTCGGCTAAGTTTGTTTGGCGTGGGCTGAAAAAGGACGTACGTGGCTGCACACCAAAGCTTCCCTGGCACATTTTGCTGTCCCAGTGCATTGTTTTGATCACATCCACGTTGATCTGGTTAGTCCGTTGCCACCATTCCGTGGTTACACACACCTTTTAACGATCATTGATCGGACAACCCGCTGGCCGTAGGTGGTGCCTTTAGCCTCCACGGCAACGGCAGATGTGGCTCTGGCTCTCATCAACTCCTGGGTCTCTCGTTTTGGGGTGTCTGCCAACCTGTCGTCTGACCGCGGACCAAGGTTATAATAGTTTTGGATTTTTCATCAGTTTTAGTTTTTATTTCGTTTTGACTTTTTGTTTTCAAATTCAG
>JAODKE010000020.1:2736298-2763577 GCA_026779605.1 Mormyrus hasselquistii
GGAGGGGTATCCAAATATATTTAGGCAAAATAGTGTTTTTACTGAAAAACTGCTTTTCTTAAATTTTGAAAAACAGGGACCGGTTCCAACTATGGAACAGTCAAACTTCTTGGGCTCAAGGAAAAGAAAAACTCCAAGTAAACTGAAGAGGGAAGTGTGTTATTCATGTTGGTAATTTTTATGGGCAGGATATCAAGGTTCAGCTGTCGCTGGTTGGGCGCCCTGTATGTGTGGCTAGAAGTGACATACTATCACTCCCACATGGGTGGGATGCAGCAGCTGCAGGAGATCCCCTGTGATTAGCTTTGCTTCTTCAGTGGAAGGAACCCAGATGACAACATGAAGTATCATTGCCATGTTCCAGAGCATTACCAAGCATTCTTTTGTCTTTTGTTTCTCCCACTTTCCCTGCCTGCCTGCCTGACCTGCCTGACCTGCCTGTTCTACCCCGCCTGGCGTCCCTACCTGACCCACATCCCTCAATCCTCCCTCCCCGTGGTCTTTTCATCCCATGCCTTCCTATAGGACTAACTTCTCTAGTTCTTGACTTTCTGCACCCATCCCAACTATGATTCCCTGATACCTGTTTTGGCTTTGTCTGCACCCGGCTTACTCAATAAACTCCTGGTCGATTCGACTTCTGTTCATTACACATACCTACAGTACTATTTGTTGATGATGTTTGTTTTTGAGGCCTCACCTGACCAGCACCTCTAGCATGCACTTCAGTGATTTGATGCCAAGTGTGAAGTGCCAGGAATGAGAATCAGAATCAGTGTAGATCCCAATGCCCCAGTGCAGTGATGAGGACACTGTGCTGGAAATGATGCCATTTCTCCAGCACTTTGGATGAAACCTAAAACTGAGGTCCTGACTCTCTGAGGTCATAAAAGATTCCTGGGTGTATCCTTGGAATGAGTAGGGGTGGTAACCTGATGTCCTGGCTAAAATTACCCCTGTAGCTCTTTCAAATCTGGCCTTCTAATCATCCCCTACTGTAACTGGTATATTCTCTCCTCCCACTTCACCACCTTAGCTACTGTGTGGTGAGTACTGGTATGGAATGACTGCCGTCACATCATCCAGGTGGGTGATACACAGGTTAAAGTGGTGGTTAAAGTGGTTCCCCATTGGTTCTGTACAGTGCTTTGGGTATTTTGAAAAGTGTATAAGTCAATAAAATTATAACATTCAATCATTCATTCATACTAAATAAATGTGTGTTGCCAGGATGTGATACAATAAAACTACTCATTAGAGTTTTTCAAAGTGAACCAATTCACTTACTTCTAAATGTCAACAGAGTCAGCAGCAAGGAGTTTTATCACATCATGTGACTGGCAACTTGACCAGGAAATTCTGTTGTCTGCTTTGCGTGCAACAGCTGGCTCAAAGAGAAATTAACATTCATTGGATCTCTTAAAATGCTGAACTGAAAATGGCAGGCCTGTTCCTACAGTCTGCCAATGTTTGAGAAATAAACTCACAACTATTCAGTAACAAAAATCCCCATATATCTCTTTTCATTTATACCTATGTGGAGACGTAAAACCCATGGTTGTTTCCCAGGATTTTGTTTTTCAGAAGTGAATAATTAAAAATTGAAAAATGTAAACACCTCACAAAAGTTTTATGAGAGTATTTTATTAGTGCATATTTTCATACCAATGCGGTGATATAGAATTAGTTTATTTGTTGGCTTATTTGTTTGTTTAAATGTCATTTGCATCCCAGTTAAATCCATGAAAGTATCTGGCACATCAAAACAGAACTGAATCATTTTCTGAGCTAAAAATACTGGTGCTGCACGTTAGAACCTTGTACATATAATTGAAAACCAATTAGAGACCTAATTATTATATCCTATTTAGCTGCTTGTTATTTTGCTGCTTGACTTAATAGCTCAAACGTCAAAGCATTGAGCCAGTATTCATTCATTACTTGAATTCTGCAAGAGAGAAAAAAAATAAAAGAATTTAGAGTGGAGATGTCTATGCTATGAAATGTTCAATCACAGGTTTCTTCCTCTTCATCTTTTCATACTGCTTTTTCCTGGTGCTAGTTCTGATGGCAACAACCCAAGCTGGTCAAACCACACCTCCCTTACCTAGCGCATTAAGGGGGATCCCAGTACCTGAAAGATACTGTACTATACAGTACTTCCAGTGTGTCTGTGTAGTTGCTTACAGCCCCCTCCCTGTGCAATGTACTTGGAACAGCCCCCTGGGGAGCCAAACAGGTGGAATCCATACAAGGGGCTCAAACTGCCTTTACTGGCTCCTCTCACCCCAGGAGATCTGGCTCTATTTCATGGTCCCTCTGGATCTCCAAATTTCTAACCCTGTCATAGAGCGTTATCCACATAACTGAACAACAACATCCATGGCTTTCAACATCTCTGGATGGATTTCATTTGCTATGCAGTAAAGATAGAGTCGGTGATTGTTTTTCACTTAGCAAACAGAAACAGGCATACGGTAGATAATACTGCCGGGATTATTTAACTATATGCCAGCTGTAGACTAACATTTAAATGTTATCGCCTAATACTTTGGGATTCATTATACGGGTGGATATTGTAAAGGGGTTGGGGATGTGATCATCTCAAAATGTGAGCGTGTCAGGTGACCAGCGCACACATGAAATTTTCCTCCTGCTACACAGTCCAAAGCATGATATAAGACCAAGGTTCTTTTTTGTATTGCTTCCAGTAAATTCAAATAAATAGCGAAGACTGATCTCTTGAACCAGATCCAGGTATTTTAACTTGTACCCAAAATGGCTGTCTGTTTTTGTTGTTAATTCCCAATATTTTTTTTTTTTAATTAGCTGCTACTGCAGCCAGCATATAAATTACACATTCCTTCCTTCCATCGTTGCAATACACATTTTTATTCACCATTCCAGCAGAAATAAGCATTTGCGATATCTCAATCAAAACCCCACTAAAAAATTCACTTACATTCAGAGAATTGCTGTATATTATTATTTTTTATGTGTGTATCTATAATTTATTAAGCTCTTTTATAGTATACAGCACAATTCAAATATACACTTCTATATAACTATACAAGTTATTTATTCTAACAAATGATTCTGCAGTAAAAGCAATGAAGAGGGTGCTTCGTTTGCAAAAGGGGAAGATAGATTATGAACTGTAGAGCTTCCATTTGCAAATCAGCTTGACTAGCACAAGACAAGTCAAGCAGCAGGCCATGAAATTGCTTACTTTATCATATCTTGTCAGGTAATTTTTTGTAATGGATTTTCTATATTTGTAGAAGGCCTATGGCTAATCCAAAGAGGCATTGACTATGTTTTGTTGAAAGGCAACATCACCTGTATTTTCGGCTCAATTTCTTGTTAGCTCATTCTCTGCTGAACCTAAGAATCAGGCAGACTTTGTTTGGATTTGCAAAAAGGATTTTCAGAGCAGTGAAAAAACATGCAGAGAATGATTTGAAATAATAATAGTTAAAAAAAAATATAAATAGCACAAGTGTATTAGAGCAAGAGCAGGAGTGCTTTGCCTGATATATTGCTAAGAATAAGAAACAATAAGTAAGACTAAATAAAATCACACCTGTATCAGTGGCCAAAATCGTGGAAACGCGAACATTTACGGTATTGCAATTAAAAAATTATTGCACAGATGTTGGCGATAATGTTTATAAACAATCAATTGTTTACAAATATCATACATTGGACAAATAAATAAGTAACTGGAGTAACTGAAATAAAGCTCTGAAATCACTAAAAATTGGTAATGTTTCCACAATTTTGGAATCTAGTGTAGATAGATGGTTACAGTTATTGTATTAATGTAGCTGTGTATCTGCAATAAGGCAGAGGGTTGTATAGAAAAGCAAACTATTCTTTTGAGAAAGGCCATAAAACCTCTGTTGGCCAATAGTCTTTTCCTTTCAAGTAGAAATATGTAATATGTATGCTTTTTTTGATAAATATAAACATTGCTACATATTGCAAATGTCTTAATTTAAAAAGTAAAAAAGTAAATTACCCACTGCTATTATATTTGTAAATTATTTCACAAAATGGCAATAGGGTAGGTAATTTCTATGCTATTATGGTAAAAACCAGAAGATATCTGATGTATATATAAATGTCCATTTCAGTTTGTGATCTGTGCAATGTCGCGTAAAGCACATTCGATTTTCGCTTTCTCAAAAGGCACCAAACATGTTACGAATGGTATCTGAGAAGGTGACAAGGAGAAATTGCTGCAGTGTCAGACTAACTTGTTAGGATGGGCTTTAGCTGTAACAAGAACAGCAAACTGCTTCCATGTGAGACCTTGTTAGGACAGAGTAAGAGAGAAGGGAACAAGAAAAACAAACTGCTCAGTCAGTGCAAATGGATTTGCTTAAAATCACTTTCTCAACTGGAAGAATTAATACATTTTTTACTTTGCACAGTAGAAGCTGTCAGACTAATTAAGAAATGTCTTTCTTGTTCTAGGGGTGTAAACCAGTTCTGATGCAGGCAATATATAAAGTGTTTTTTACTTTGCAACCTTGATACATTTTCTGTGTATTACACTTGAGTACCTATTGTGCATTTCCGACTTTGCAAAGCCAAAAGTCAAAGGTAACTATGGTGAAACTCTTTATTATAATATATGCTGCAGTTTCCTTCAGATTTCATTGCCTTGTTGTACCTGACAATCAACCCCCCACCTGTTTTACACCTGGATTCTTGTGATCAAAGGTATTAAGGCACACCACCTCTTGAGGCCTGAACTAACAACCTTCTGGGTCCATAAATTTAATCAGTGTACTACCTGCTGTGTGAAGGATGGCAGTGAATGAGGAACAAACTGGGGCATTAGAATCCACTGAACAATCTGTGTGTCTTAGATAAATGACCACTCTCTTCTATGAGGCCGGGCTTTTAATGTTGCATTGGCATTTCAGGTGTTTGTCATTTTTCTTTCAAAGTCAAAAGGGGCTGCAAATTATTATTTATTCAAACCTCTCAGGCTTTTTCAGGGATTGGATGAGAGCCAATATTTCTTCTCAGCATCCCCAATCCTCCTCAGGATTTCTGGTAACTAAAGACAGAGTAAATGCAAAGAAAAGAATCCCTAACTGAAGTTATATATATATGAAGTAGCTTATCAAGAAGCCATTTCATGCTTTATCTACTGCAGTGACATTATAGCTTGGGATCCAAGGGCCACAGATTTATAGAAAATGGCTGCATCCTTGGTCACCAAGTCTCGAATTACATTCCAAATCCATGGCAATAAACAGCTATGCTAAACAGCGTTAGCACTAATATTCGACCTGGGTGTTATGGCCAGGTGTGATATGTTTTTGTATCATTTTTAAGGTCAGCTGCATTATAGACACTGGGGGCAGTGGTGGAGATAAGGCTGGTGTCCAAACTGCTCCCTGTACTGAACAACGAAACGCATCCACACAACAGAGAACTCAGAGAGATGAGAAGTGCATTCAGCCATGGGCTCATCTCCCTAGGGCACAAGGCTGAACTCTTCAAATGCTCCTTTGTACCCACCAGCATTCGTCTATTCAGAGCTGCTTCTTCCATCGGCTCCAGCCAATTTCACAAACCCAATATCTCTAAACCGCTACCTTTATCTTCACTGCCACCCTGGACATTTGACTCCTGCTTACATGAACGTGCATTCCTGCCATGATGCTGCAAGTATACGATGTGTCAGAATTTTGTACTTTTTGTACCCATATTATTTTTCATACATTGTTATTAGACCCGTCCTAAAGAAACCAAATGTTGAACCTAATGTTTTAGGAAATCTCAATTCTATCTTGATTCTTCCTTTCATTTCAAAGATCATGGAAAAAGTTGGAGTCCTTCAGCTGTCTTTTTTACTACAGAAAAATAATATTAATGAATTATATCAGTCTGGCTTTACACCAAACCATAGCACAGAAACTGCTCTAGTCAAAGTAGTGAATGATTTGCTTATGGCTTCTGACCATGGCTGTATATCCTTGTTGGTATTACTAGATTTAACTGCAGCATTCGATACGGTGGACCATAATATCCTCTTGGACCGGTTAGAATGTGTGGTTGGCATTAAGGGCACAGCTCTCTCTTGGTTCCGCTCCTATTTTACAGATCGCTATCAGTTTGCCCATGTGGACAATGAATCCTCCACGGCCACCAAAGTCACATATGGTGTTCCACAGGGATCAGTACTGGGCCCGCTATTGTTTACCCATACACGCTGCCTCTTGGTAACATTATTAGAAATCATGGTGTTGGGTTTCATTGTTATGTGGATCTATATATCTATATATATATCTGTTAAGCCTGATGATGCATCACAGCTCTCTCGGTTAGAAGACTGTCTATTAGATATCCGGTGCTGGATGGCAAAAAAATTTCCTTATGTTAAACACAGAAAAAACAGAAGTTCTGGTAATTAGTCCCTAGGATGCACAAAATAAGTTTCACCACCTCAACATTGGTGGCCTTCCTACACAACCTAACACAGTGGTTAGAAATCTTGGTCTTCTAGTTGATTCAGAATTATGTTTCAAAGCATTACTAGGACTGCGTTTTATCATCTATGGAACATAGCCAAGCTTCGGAAGATGCTCCCGTTTCATGATGCAGAAAAATTTATATATGCCTTTATAACTTCCAGACTACTGTAACGCCCTCCTTTCTGGTTGCCCATCTAGATCCTTACATAAACTTCAGCTAATACAAGAAACAGCAGCCAGGGTTCTCACACACACTAAAAAAAATTATCACATTAGCCCTGTCTTATCCTCCCTTCACTGGCTTCCAGTTAAGTGTTGGATTGACTATAAAATACTGCTATTGACTTATAAAGCACTGAATGGCCTTGCACCAGAATACCTTAGTGAGATGCCGGCCTCATACAACCCTTCGCGCTTGCTTCATTCTCAAGGCACAGGATTTCTGTTAATACCTTGGGTAGAAAGCTGAGCTTTCTCATATAGAGCTCCTCAGCGGTGGAATGGTTTTCCACTGGATATGTGGGATTCAGGCTCACTCTCAATATTCAAGTCTAGACTAAAAACACACTTATTCAGTGTAGCCTATAGGGACTCTAGTTCAAGCTTTAGCTAATTGTTCACCCCTGGTTAGATCTGTAATGTGAGATGTAGAGCTGAATGCGGATCGGTGCCAGGCTTTGGATAAACTGAACTGTCAGTGCTGTCACTCTAGCTTCACAGTGAAGTCCCTTGTGGAATTAGAGTGCTGACATTTCAGGGACTCTCTATGCCTGCATTCCCACTTGCTTCTCCCTCCTACTTATGCTGCCATAGCCATATATGCTGGAGTTTATACATTGCACTTAGATATTGCACTTACGTAACTGTTAGCACTGCCTGTTGTCTCCCCTACTTTGACTAATTGCATATTTTTTCCCCCTACTCCTCCTGGTTTTGGAGATCCCAATTTATGAAGATATTCTGCATACCCTGCTACATGCGACATCTCCACTACACACGATGTCCTTCTGTCCAGCTCGCCCTTCTGCCTGTGTCGTCCTCCATGTATGCCCAGCTGGCTTACTACTGGTTGTCCAGCGATCTAAAGGAGCACTGGCTTGTCATCACCTCCCGGTTGTGACTCATACTTTATGACTTAGACTGCGTGACCTATCACTTTACCATCTCTCCGATTTGACTTTCCCTGCTGGCCCCAGAAGAATGGGCTCCCCCTTTGAGTCTGGTCCCTCCCAAGGTTTCTTCCTTCTAGGGAGTTTTTCCTTGCCACTGTCGCCTCCGGCTTACTCACTGAGGGCTTTGGGTGGGGATGCTGTAAAGCGCTTTGAGACAATGTAATGTTGTGAAAACGCGCTATACAAAAATAAAATTTGTTGTTGTTGTTTATTCTTTCCCTCACGCTTGAATTTATAATATTAATCTCATTTGTTTTTCCTGTAAATTCTATCTGTACTGCAGATTAAATATACTGGTTCTTATATTTTCCCATTTTAAAAGACAAAATTTTGTAAGTCTCCTGATGCCTTTCAAATCAATTATCTTGACTGAGGTCAATTCAAAGACCAAAAGTCATCAATGATCTGGACAGATAAATCACTTTCCCTATTGCATCTCCCTAAAATTGCATTTAGAAACTGACTCAGTTCTGTTATCTTTAACAATGGAGGGTTCTCAAAGCAGGGGGTGCACCAATTTTTGTTTATTTTTCATTAGTAGTGCCAGTTTTTTTGAATGTTGCAATATCTGCTATTGTATTCAAGGTGTCTTTCATTATATTTTATTGTCTTTTATTTGTTGTTATTTTTTCTATTCTTAGCTTTTATTTCAACAATTTTGAGGCATGTGAGTTTGGACCCCAGTATTTGAGAATTTAGTACAATGAAAGTTGAATAATAGATAATTTTCCTCTAGGGAACACAGAAGCAATGTGAGCTCAACTGGAGGTCAGGCACACAGAGACCAAAAGGCATTCTTTGTTAAATGACATCAATCAGAGTTTCTTCAGTTTTTTTTTATGTACCCCACGAAAGTGTTTTACAGTATGTATTCCCAAACAGTATGGGAAAAAATATAAGAAATCATATCCAGGTGAAGATATACTGGCACTTTGGAATACAAACTTCATTCCAGAAGGTTGGTAAAGCTGAGATTCGGTCGAGTTCCAAGTTGAATTTCCCCATAAGAAATAATGTTAATGAATTTAATTCACTCCACACCCTCAAATGATTGCTTATTTAAACCTATCTACCTACCTAATTAATGAGAAAAAGCTTTAACAATCAATGTAATACTAATACACAAATGAAAAAGTACACATACTGTACATAAATATAAAATCAATGATAATCCCATACTCCAAAGCAAGAGCAGGCAGACATGCACCACCTTCAATCTTCAAACTATAATTTCCAAGTATTTATAATAATAACAACCAAGCCTTTATCATTCCCATGGAGAAATTCTTTTTTACGGCTCCCTCAACTTGCTCTTTGTACAGCAAGCTGTCCAAAAAGGGCAGCCACCTGTTGGGGTATCCAAGGCACTGGTGATTATGGGCATTGTTCAAGAACCCACCAACATGCTGAGGCAGGGTTTGAACAAGCAACCTTCTGATTAGAGGCTTAGCCCACTGAGCCAAACACCACAGCACACTACAGGTATGCTACTATCACTGCTCACCTTCTTAGGGGCCATGACTACTGTATCACTAAATGTACTATAGATAAAGCAAAAAAAAAGAAATCATACCGTACACAGATTTAGCATTGTTTGAGTTCCACGGTTCTACTGTGTATGTTTTAAATAAATAAAACAATAAATTAAGACATAAAGCAGCTAGAATTTGGTGTAAAATATATATTCAAAGTTGTTTTCTTATTAAGGAATGGATTATTCCATCTCCAAGACTGGCAGTACACCTGCTTTCATTCTGTTAAAAAAGAAATAAAAATCACAGAATTTGCTGTCATTTTCAAGATGGTACAATAGCCTGATTCATATTCAGTATGGATTTTATGATGCAGGGTGGTGAAAAAATATTTGCACCGATTTTAATTCACCCCGTGAAATGTTCAGCATCTTTACCATGTAAATGTATACTGTACAGTGGTACCTCAAAACTCGACTTAATCTGTTCAGAACTCCTAAAAAGTTTGGGTTCTGATCGAATTTTCCCCCATAAGAAATAATGGAAAACCAATTAATAAAAAAATTACACCTAAATATGTTTTTTTTTTAGCATTTAAACACAAAATGAACCGGATAAAACATGAAGAGCATATACTGTACTAAACACATTTAAGCACAATTATCAAAACAGTAATTTGTAATGTAAGAATATAAATGTATCCAAATACTGTGTAAAGTTTAAAAAAACAATGCGCCCTGCTCCGACTGTCCGCTCCTTCCGTGTGCCACGGCCCCTCGTTAACCTCATGTGGAATCCCCGTGTGATCAGTTGTTTCTGGTTGTTGTCATTAGTCCTCTGTATTTACTCCGCGTTTCAGTTTGTTTCCCCATTCCAGTCATTGTATTGGACGTCTGCGTTTTCCCTGCATTACCTGTAATTAAGTTTTAGTTCATATTATTTCCTATTTCATTTCAAACAAGTAAGTGGAAAACACCAAAAAAGCAGAGCAGAGTGACAGAAATATCTACTCTGCCTTTTTTATATTTTCCACTTTTTTGTTTGTGCACCTTAGTAGACATTCACTACCATCTGAAGTGCAAGACATTTTTCTGCTTTAGTTGTATTTTTTTATTTAGGAAGATATTTATTCCGATACAGAGGAGGAGATACTGGAATTATTATTAGTATCTATGCATGCATTTGTGATATCATTTGACTTTCCCATTGCTCACAATTTGAATTTGTTCACACTGCAGATGAGGAGACTGCTTCTCAACCTAAAAAGAGAGCTCGTTTGGGGACTGACCTGACAGAGACAACGAAAGATGGCACAGTGTGGTGTGAAGAACAGATGGAGACGCGTTTCCCTTTCACCCCAATAGAAGCGTACGCCGCACATGGAGAGCCAACGGCTAAGGCCAGGAAAAGTATCTCGAGTCGCCTTCAGAGCTTCTCGTGTTTCGTCACTCTTGACATGCTTCATAGCATTCAAGAATGGACTATTCAACATGCACAGCAAACGGAGCATGTTCATTGGTTCATGGCCCTCCCTGAACTAATGGCATTTATTGCAATTGTCATCTTGCGGGGGCTTACCAAGGTTTCATCACTACGTGACTGCTGGTCAGCAAACCTGGGAAACCCACAGATCATTGGAACTATGCCGCGAAACCGCTTCCAAGACATCATGCGACACCTACGCTTTGATGACAGGTCCACCCGCAGTGATCGAACAAAGACTGATAAGTTTGCTGCAATTTCCAGTGTGTGGGGATCATTTGTCACCAACTGCATCACGTCCTACAACCCTGGTCTACATATCACCGTTGATGAACAGCTTTTCCCATCAAAGACTCGCTGCTGTTTCCTGCAGTATATTGCAACTAAACCTGACAAGTTTGGGATAAAGTTTTGGGTGGATTGCGACCTAAAATCCAAGTACATTTGCAGTGTCCTCCCATATCTTGGCAAGGAGCCCAGTCGTCCCAGTGGGGAGAGACTGTCCGAAAATGTAGTGATGAGGCTGATGGAACCATTCCTAGACAAGGGCAGAAATGTTACCACAGACAATTTCTTCACATCGCTGTCACTTGCGCAAAAACTGCTTAGCCAGAAAACCACCATCCTCGGCACAGTCAACAAGATTCGCCGGGAAATTCCTCAATCTGCTAGACAAACAGATCGCAATGAATTCACCACTCAGGTTTGTTGCAGGTCTTTTGTGGTTTTTAGAATCAACACCTCCAAGTGTGTCATTGTGTGTAAAAGTGCTATGAAAATGACAATTTCTTATTTATTAGGTGTTTTCAACCACTGCTGCCATGCTGACGGCGTAAGCGACCAAACGGAAGAAGACCGTCTATATTCTTAGCAACATGCACAGCGTGGTTCAGACTGATAATACCATCAAAAGGAAGCCAAACACTGTCACCCTTTACAACACCACAAAGTGTGGCGTGGATGTGATGGACCAGATGGTGCGGGAGTACAGTCCACACAGGCTTATTATTAATATAAAAATAATTAATAGGAAATCTTTATTTTTAAATATATTTTATTATATAATAATTAATGTTACTGTCTATCATTGTCTAAATGTACGATGATGTCACAGCGAATGCAAGGCTGATGTTACACCCATGTTACACGCGTGTGTGTCGCTGTACCATGAATCGTATCTGTGATGGGAAAGGAGACAACACGTCAATTTTCGAGGCAAACGGCTTGCGGCATATTTTATTCTGCCAACTCTTCATTTATTTATTATTTGTCCTGTTAACTCTTAACATGAGTTAACAGTTCTTTATCAACTGCACCATATCAAGCACTGTGTTCCAGACATGACTTGTGACTCCCTTAACATCTGATCATAAACTCAATTAACACCATGAAAACATTCATTTAACACTGCACAATATGATGCATGCCACTTTTCAATTGGCATTAACACCGTTACTCTTTGCATTTCAATATACCCATTTAAAGAAGAATACATTGTCTACCGGACTCTGATTCAAATAACTTTGGCATAAAGATGTCAAAGCCACTACCAAATACAGCTGTATTCACTATGTAATAGTTTTATAACTCGTTCCAATAGCCATTATCACTACATCTGCTGAAACATCATGGAGCATGCATCTTAATTATATTGTATTTCTTGCGGCGATATCGGGCACGAATTCCCGCGAATTTCATGTAACTGGAGCTAATCTCCCTGTTCTACTTCCTTCGCTAGCGCCATGAAAACTTCAGTGCAAAACTTGGTATTAGCATAAGTTATATGTATACTTCCATCACAGAAACTTTATCAAACTCTTTAACACATCCTTACCATTTACATTCGCAACCATTTGTAAATAAAACACACATATTAACCAACCTGTGATGGGAAAGGAGACAACACATCAATTTTCGTGGCAAATGGCTTGCGGCATATTTTATTCTGCGCTTAGCCATTGCCCGTCTCCCAATCCCACCACTCTTGGAGCGCCATCTACAGGCCTGGAGTCATGATTTGACTTCTGAGATTCAGATCAAGTTCTAGGTATTTTTTTTGGAACTGGTTGGTTCAACTTTTAAGAAATTCGAGTTCTGATGAATTTGAGAACTGAGATAACATTTTATATTAAATTTAAATAAGGCTGATATCGAAATTATTTTTTCACTTGGCTCTGAAGCCTACATATTTACATAAAATATTACCCGAAATATTCTAGGCCCAGTTGATCAAATTTTCAAAACAAAAAGTGATTTATATATGCAGTTATTAACTAGTTTAGCTTTTAAACTTTCATATAACTCATCCATCTAACAACTGCTAATCCTGGGCTGGTTCATGGTATGGGTGTGGTTTATCCCAGGCAGAACACACAATCACACACCATAGGCAATTTAGAGACACCAGTTAGTTTAACATGACTTTGGACTTGCAAGTACCCTAGAAAGTTGTGTGTCATAGGTACCATAATGTGCAATTGCAGCTTTAACTGTGTAATGGATAAGCCATTGAAAGATGCACTGTATTTATATAGCCATAGATTTTGATGGTCAGTTATAAGCATCTGTTTTGACCTACTCTGTCTCTCTCATTCAGAGGCACCAACTCTGTTCCAATTATTTAACAGACCACAAACAGAGCTACTGAAGACTGGTCAACAAAGTGAAAGCTAACTTAGAAATGGCATGATGACCCATGGATGGTGTGACAGAACATATTATTATACCAAACATACATTACAACAAAGCTGTTGGCAGGCTAGTGGTTAGGCTACTTGCTTCTAGACCAAAAGATAATGGGTTTGAGTTCCAGGGGGACTGTCCATGATTTTAGAAAAAATGGAAGTCGCTCTGGATGAGAGTGTTCGCTAAATGTTAATATGCTCTTGGGTAGGGCAGCCATTTGACCTTCGACCTCTAGAGTTTTGTTTCCTCTTCTATGCTGGTTTTTGGCTGTTGTTCAACTATAATTTAGAATTTTGTTACCCCAGACACTGGCGTGTTAACAAGTGACACTGTTATTTCACTCAGTTAAGTGCATCTATCCGTCATTCTGATGACTACTAATGTTATATGTCGAAAATACTGGATAGATGGCATTTTCATATACCTCTATACAGGTATCATGTTAGACAGAAATTGAAATTGACTAGCTGACAAGTTTGATGATAGGAATTAAATCACACAAGATGTATTTAAACATTTAAGATTACCATGGCTGGCATCACGTAGTTACATAATTTAACAGACAGATTTGTTTTTATCAAAGGTACCATTTTAATGTGAATATAACATTGTACAGGTAACAGTTCTGTGTATGGAATGCTGAAGCCCTTAGTAAGTTCAGTAAATGTGTGCTCTGTCACACAATAATTGACCATTAATTATTATTAATGTTCAATGGCCTGCTGTTCTCCCGACTATCGCATTTTGTCGATTGCAGATTCTTAGACATATAGACCATCTCTACTTGAAATTTTGAACAGAGTCCTTCTGTTGTAACAGTTGAATATCAGACTTTGCCTCTTTGTTGAGAGGTGTATTTCCTTTTGAAAATGGAATTTGCATAGCTAGTATGAAGAAGAACAAGGGAGAGACCAAATATATCAATTTTATTATAAAATGAGCACCCATATTAAGCTAAACATATACAGTATGGGTTAACCTTTAAAAATGAAACTTACAATACACAAATTATAAGCCTTGTTTTTGAGAAAAAATGTCAATTTAAAGCAATGTCTACCAACTTTTATTAACCATGCCATTATTTCAAGGTTGCTGAGAAAGCATAGATCTGGGCTGTGATATGACCTACCCATACAAAATGAAGGAAACACCCTAGACTGGAGCGTGAATTGAATTTAGTACTAATTTCAAGAATAGAGATACAGATACCAAATATTTAAAAACTGTGGCGATCTTACTATTCAATCCCAAATGAACTCCATCTCACATAGCTTCCACAAGATCTTTTTCAAAGTTTTTAAAACTATGTCACAACCTGAGTATTGCCATTGAATGTTATGTTAAGGCTTTACATTTCATGCAGGAGAAATGGATGTATGCATATATATCTGTATCAGGGTCATTTTCAATGTTACTTAAAAATAACAGCTGAAGCATTGGTCTGGATACCAGGTGTAGATGTGATGTCATATGCATACACTGACAGATAAATCTGGGCACTGTGCAAGAAGCATTTGTTATGTTTTTACTGTAACTCTTTTATTTGAAGTAGATCGTTATCATAGCTATAGAAAATGCTGCTCCTGGTGTCATCGTTTCTGTAATATGTGTGTGACATTTCTGCAATTCTACAGTAAAAACAGACCACATGTCTATTGCATATACAAGACTTTTCTGGATTTTGCATATGTTAGGGTTTTGTGCAATTCTGAGCAAAGATATATAAATAAATTACGTAACGTTTAGCATACATTTGGTTTTAAATTAAAAACAAAAAAAAAAAATCACGTGGTTTTCAGAAATGAAGTGTCCCAGAGAAGACCAGTAACTAATATCATCGTTATCATCACTAAACGGTTGAAATATCTTTAACTATAAATAAGCAACATATATGTCACAGCAAGAGATTGCCCTAGGTAGCATAGTGGCTAATGTTGTTAGCTCACACCTTCGCTCTGTATATGTAAAGCTTGTTCTCCTCATGTCCAAAGACAGGCAATTAGAATAACTAGCATCTCTAAATTACCCATGATGTATTATCAGGGCTCTCAAGTTCCATCAAAAGTTTGGAGATGAGATTGCATTAAGGTTGAAATGTGTGTCTCACGGTCCATGTATGTAATTTGGGAGCCCTGCCTACCGCATTCATCGGATCGTGCTTTTCCACTCGAGCCTTGTCTGCACTCTATGTGCTTATCCATGTAATAACGTGTTTGCAGCGGGATCGCATGTGAATTATTTTGGAATTTACCCAGAAACAGCAAATGCTATTTTCTGATTGGCTGGTAGGTGGCTATTAACTCTGTGTTACTCGACAATGCCATGAACTGTGCTCCCCATGCCTGCGCCTCGCTCTGTTTAACGGGACACCTTGGCGGGCTCACGCCTTACTTCTCAGTGTGAGTAACACAAGGCGCATACATGTATTCAAAATTTATCTTTATCTTACCCATATATGATCGTATTCAGATATAAGGATTTATTTTAATAAATATAAATGTAGAAAGGTTATTAATTTCATTTATGGGTTGATGTATCAAGTTGACGTATCAGAATCCCCTTCTGAAGATGACTTAATTTGCTTAATCAAAACTCTTATCCAATCTAGTTTACGATTCTATTCTGCTTTATAGCTGGATGCTTTGCGGAGCATTTCTATTTATTTATTTTTATTGCCCACCACCACCCCCCCTCTTCGGAGGACAACTTTATTTTACATTAAATTGAAGGTACAGTGTAAAGAGTGTGGCCGCTCCAAACTCACCCGTCCTAGAACCATGATTATAAAAAAAAAAGGAGGGGGGCACAGAAACAACAATCGTAACAACAACAGACATTAATCTGCATGGGGAGAGGGGAAAAGATAAATAAATAAAAAATGAAAACAAAGGTATACAGAAGTAACAATAAGAATAATAATGAAGGTGGGACGGAGAAAATTAAGTGTAGGGGAATACAGAATACAAACAACCATAAGAAACATAACACTATTACACATAACACTATTACACATAACACTATTACACATAACACTATTACGAGGACAGTGCTTTGGACCTTTAGTAATAACAATAATAATAATAATAATAATAATGTTACAAATAGGTATTATATATACATAGCATGTCCTACACATATACATATACATGTATATTTCAATTCCTATATTTATAACATACGCTAAAAAGAAATAATAATAATGAGACTGATCGCATGAACCTCGTATGCAGCCATTCTTGTATGTGCAAGTGTAGGTGTGAACTGATTTGTCATTGGATGTGTTGGCATTTGATGCCGTCAGGGGACATGAAACCCCCCATGCCCCACACTGCCCCCAACAGGCCGGGCCAGGGGCCACCCAGAGACACCAACCATGTGACCTCAGCCAAGAGGAACACCAGTGGACCCCAAACACCCAGCCCCCATTCCAGGGCAGGGAGGGCTAGACCCCACCACCCCCGACAACATTACATTAAAAAATTTATTATCGGAGTCCAACTATGTTCAAATTCGATCAATTGATTTTTCTTACAGACAGACATCCTCTCCATGGAAACATAATCCAACAGTTTTTGGACTGAGTTATGTTTAAATTCTTTTTTGACTTCCAGTTCAGGAGGATTGTTTTCTTGGCAATGGTACTCTCAAAGTACTGTGAGAAGCATGCAAGATTTATTTGTGTCTATATTAATGTTAGTGAGATCCCCAAGCAGGCAGAGTGAGGGGGAGGGTGGGATGGGATGCCCTAGATGTGTTGATAAGTCTTCACAAATCCTTTGCCAGAATTTGTTGACCGGTGTGTAGTACCAGAAAGCATGCAGGTAATTATCTGGTGTGTCCTTCTCACACGTTATTGATATGTCAGTATTTCTGATACCCATCTGGAACTTCCTCTGCTATATGTAGTGAGTTCTGTGTAAAATTTTGTTCTGAAATAGCTGCAGGTTGGAGTTTTCGAGTCATTTGAAAGGTATTCAAGCAAATTTCCCTCCAGAAGTGTCTGGGTTGATGAGTAAATTCCTTTCCCATTTGTTGGTAGGGAGTGAGAGTGTTCGGATTCTGCTAGATGCATGTAAGTCCTAGACAGTAGTTTTTGAGTTGGAGTTATTAAGAAGTTTGCTATTTTAGGTGAAAGCTCTAGATCTAATTGCTTACGGCACCATCTATTATGTATTATTTCTATTTATTTTACTAAAGCTGAACCAGCTCTGGTACAATGATAGACCTACTTCTGGGATTTGAACCAGAAACACTCTTGTATAACTTCTTGAATATCCACTGCTCTTGTGTGGTCTGACAGCTTTCCAGCCAGAATTCTCAGAACTTATGTCAGTGTTAAAAACTAGCACAAATTCTTTCTCTCCCCTGTTTACTCTCCAGCCACATTTCAGCAGTTGAAGAAACCATTCAAGGAGATCTCCCAGTGGCACACAGCGCTGTGTCTCTCTCGAGCCTGCAGAGAGGTCCAGGGCAGCAAAGAACCAGAGACTCTCTCCCCAGGAGAAGGATTGTGCGGTTTGGAGATAAGGTGGCTCATCAGGCCCTCTCGATATGTGACAAATGATAAGATCCAGATGCTGTCTGTCAGGCCTGCCTGTCGCACAGGCCGATGAGTGCGCTGTAAGGAACATGTCAAAACCACTAACTTGTTATATTACAGCCATTACACAGTGAGGATCAGGGAAAATGGAGAGTGTATCTGCTACACTAAAAGGCAGAACAAAGAGGGAAGCTGCTTATTCAAAGGAACCTTTGTGTTTTTGAACATTTGCAAGATGTAGTTATCATCTCATGACTCATAATTGCCCTACAGTGGCTGCCCTCCTCCATCCAGAGTATAGAGCAGCCTTGACTAGCTGCCCACCCCCTCCTGACCCTAACCAGGATAAAGAGTTGCAAGACGGATGTATGACTCATCATTTTAAAAGAAGTCTGCATCTTTATCAAATGAAACATTTTAATATTTATCAATTAAAAAGCAGGGCAGAAAGAAAATAATAAGAAAATAAAAATAACAAGGGTGCTGTGTGTAACATGAAATCACTCAATAAGAGTTGGGTTAAAAGAGATGTGCTGGGAAAGATGTAATGCAAAAAAATAAAAATACACCTGTCCTCATAGAGATATACTCCCAATAGTGCCGATATACATGAGAAATGTTCAAGCAATGTGTCTTTTTCTGCTTTGATTTTTTGCAGCGTGTATGAAAGGTCAAAGTCAATATATAAAAGGTCATTTTAGTTCACACAACTGGGGGCAGTGCTGGCTTGATGGTTAGGGAAGTGCACTTGTAATCGCAAGATTACAGGTTCTAATCCCCCACCAGCAAGTCACCACTGAGGTACCCTGAGCAAGGTACCGTCCCCAAGCACTGCTCCCTGGACGCTGAATTCGTTGCCCTCTGCTATGTCACGTATGGGTTAAATGCAGAGGACACATTTCATTGTTGCGCTGTGGTGTGTTAACAATGACCACTGATCACCTAATTCTAAAACATACATTACCTGAGTTCAACGTGAAAAGTTTAGCTGGACTATCTTGAATTATTGGGATATTGAATGAAAATTCCTTCCTTCCTACCATCCATCCACCCATTTACTGAAAGCTTGCATACTCCCTCCATAGTAGATCCCTACTGAAAACAGAATCAGATTATTGAATAATAATTCATTATTATTGAATGGCAGTGGCAGGTGGTTGCTAGAGGCAACACATTTAAACAAATCAGTCACTGTCAATTTTTAAGCCGAATAGAAAGGGTTCACAATCAAAAATACGGCGAGATGCAAAGCTTAGTCATATAACATATATGACAGTTGACGTAGAAGTATTTTACTTGTATTCTTTTCTTCAAATATACTGTCATTGTCAATACTGATTTTTACTGGTGCCTCACACCTGAGAGAAATAACATTTAAATTTGTCTGTTTCACCCTAATATTGCGGGTTACTAGCTCTGACCTAAAACTGATTATCTTTATTAAACTTCTGCTTTACTAAACTTGAAATGCTGTTGTTCTTTGCATTTTTAAAGGTATACTAAGTCAGCGAAATGGACCATAATAAAATTCTTAGCAGCTACCATACAGATGATTTAGCACCAGAAATAATGCATTAAATGTTATTGTCTCCGATTGTTTACGCTTCATTTTCACCGGATGTCTCCAATTGTGGTGGCAGTCTCGCCGTACTGATTAAGTCTGTTTACTCCTACCCAACATCACCAGATCAGTGGTATCTACACAGACGGGAAACGCAAGGTTGTCAGATGACAAACTGCAAGATGCACACATGGTAGAAGATTTACACAAGCTAAATACACGAGACGATCTGACTAGGTACACACGTGACACGGGCAAACACACGTGCGACAATAGGGAAATGCAACCATTAACATTAACCATTAACATTAATTGGTGGGCAGTGCTGGCTTGATGGTTAGAGATGTGCACTTGTAATTGAAAGATTGCAGGTACAAATCCCCCACCAGCAGGTCACCACTGAGGTACCCTGAACAAGGAACCGTCCCCAAGCACTGCTCCCCGGGCGCTGAATTAGCTGCCCCCTGCTATGTCACAAAAGTCACATATGGGTTAAATGCAGAGGACACATTTCGTTGTTGCGCACTGTGTGCTGTGCTGTGGTGTGTTAACAATGACCACTAAATTCTAATTAACATCAACAACAATATAAGGGTTAAAGAATGTTAATAAAGAGCGTGATTTCCCTAACAAGCAAGTCTCCATGTCTCTCTCTGCTCCTGCGATTCCTTGGTCCACCTGTCGCCACAGTATATTGTGTTTGTATTTAAAGTTTTTACTACAAAAACCAGAAAATTAATTAACAAAAGTGATTATTTGGTAGGCTTGTAAAGGAATTAATCGAATTTTAATGCTTTCTTTTGGGGAAAATTGCCTTGGTTCATGTACAAATTGGTTCACGACCACTTTCCTGGAACAGATTGTGTTTCTGAACCACAGGCAGCACTGTACAGAGATATATTACTCCTGTCATACAAAGTATTTAGTAAGGAGCTTGTAAGTGCATAGTCATAACTAATTTCTGAGTTAGTTACTAACCTATAGTTTTTTTTATATATTTGGAAGTGATTTACAAAATTCATAAGTGCTGGGTGCAAG
Source organism: Mormyrus hasselquistii (assembly GCA_026779605.1). Classification (NCBI taxonomy): domain Eukaryota; kingdom Metazoa; phylum Chordata; class Actinopteri; order Osteoglossiformes; family Mormyridae; genus Mormyrus; species Mormyrus hasselquistii. The sequence continues at coordinate 2,756,743 of JAODKE010000020.1, forward strand.
ATATAATTGTAATACATTTCCAAATTTGTTTGTGAATAAATCTTTCTGTCTATTAATATATTATCAAATGATTAGTGAAAGTTTATTATTAATGAAGGAAGGGAATTATTAATTATTATGTAGCAGGCCTTAAAATGCTGTTATGTAGGAATAATATTTCTGAAAGTGTTGAGGACATATCCTAAGGTGAACAATGTATACAGAAAATGGCAGAATGAAAATGGTTTTCAATCAATTCAAATGATTTTCTGGTTATTAATAATGATAAAATGACTGCCTCATATCTGCACATTTTAAGAGACTAACCAACTAAGTGCGAAGTGGAAAGAAAGGTCAGTTAATCCTCGGTAGTAAAGCCAGTAATACAACGATATTACCTGAAGCCAAGGCATAACAAGAATGTAATATCTCTTAAATAAATGCACCCACACTGAGAAAACTAATGGATAGAGACTTAATGGGATAATAAGGTTCCATGTCAAAGATGAATGCTAAGCAATTGTTGCTTAAATCCAGGGTGACTTAAAATGCTTAGATGCCCATCTATGAATACTGCGGAATCAGACAGTGACTCTGTTCTTAGGATAACAATCCATCTGCTAATCACGTACCATGGTCAGGGTCTGGGCTGTCGTTAGAGTGCTGCAACCAGCACAGCTACACCGGGCTCTGCCGAAAATGAAACTTGGCTAGATAATAGTAGGCTAAATTATAATGAGTAACTTTTTTTCATTGATTGTATACAGCCAGATTTCATTGAAATAAGTCATTTTGGCTAAATAACAGGGGCGGAAATGGTATGGGTATTTTACGTTTGGTCCACTCAGTGAAATAAATGAATGTATTTATTAATTCAGAAGTAGATGTTCAGCATGGAGAACATTATGCTGATTGTGGCTGTGGGCTAGTTATTTTTAATGCTGGCTACAGTCAGTCATAATCGGCAGTATGGGAACATTTTGCTGTCCTGATAAGGTTTACCAGCACTGAAGAGAGAATAGTTCATAAGACCAAGATTGTCTGTTGGCTCTGTTATGCCAAACTTGGATATGTTGCTGAAAACACAAGTAAACTCGTTAATTCAATCGAGACATCATCCAAGTTTATGTACTACCAGAGCAAGGCAGGAACCCCCTCTGAAAGTTAGTCTCCCCCTGACGTTTAAAGCATTTTTGCCAGGAATTTCAGAAAAATAACTAAATGCGATATGGGTGTTTAGCACCATAGATATGTGGCCATACTCAGTAGTATAGAACACACTATATAATTCAGTATAATCATTATAATATTATATTTTTACTCTTGTTTTGTTATTCAAACACTTTGCAGTTTTAATAACAAATAATAATAATAAAAAATCTGTTTTGCATGCTGCCCTGCAAAAAAGCAGCGAACTGTGAACCAAACTGTAAGGTTTTTTGTTCTATTACACCTCTGCAAAACATACACTGGAAACACACCTCATATAAATCCTATCTTGGGCTTGTTGTCACATGGCCTAAACACGACATGCGCCATGTTACAGTTTGACGCTAGCTACAGTATTTTAGAAAGGTCACATTGCAGACTGCTGAGTCATTATTCTTCATTATAGTTGCATCTGTATTACAATGACTAAGCAGTTGCAGGCACAGTGATTCGCATTACTTGGTTTATGTTGGCCCCCCTGGGGCCCCACCCCCTACTCAGAGACATGACTGGTCAGGGTCTTGGGGCATGTGATTCCAGAGGGCCCATACGCAGACAAAAAATCATATACAACAACAACAACAAATTTATTTTTGTATAGCGCATTATCACAACATTACATCGTCTCAAAGCGCTTTACAGCAGCCCCACCCAAAGCCCAGAGTGAGGTAAGGAAAAACTCCCGAGAAGGAAGAAACCTTGGGAGGGACCAGATTCAGAGGGGGAGCCCATCCTCCAGGGGCCGGCAGGGAAAGTCAAATACGATAATTTGAGACACAAACGGGGAGTAGGGGGCAGATGACAAGCCGGTGCCGACGCTCCCTCCAATCGCCAGGCAACCAGAAGGCCAGGAGCGGGTCATACAAGGAAGATGACACAGGCAGAACGGCGAGCTGGATGCATGGACGTCATTGGGAGTCGCGACGTCACATGTTGCAGAGTGTGCCGGACATCTTGATAGAACTACTGCCCTATAAAGGCAAAACACAAAAAAGGTAGTGACACTGAAACTGAGAAAAAAGGCTTCAGTTTTATGACTCTCCACATGTATATGCAGTAGGTAAGCAAATGATAATGTTGTATTCAAAACCAAGTACAGCTGATAGCATGGATATTTTGTCACAAAATAAAATGCAACCTAAAAGACCCGATTTGAGTCATAACTCAGTTTTGACAAAATATGCAGTTACATGGCAGTACAGGCAATCAAGAGATGCCAATTAGCCTAATTGCAGGACTTTTGACTGTAGGAGAAAACCTACACATCACAGGGAGAACATGCAAATACCACATATTGAGCGGAGAGGAGATTCAAACACATGACCCCAGAGGTATGTGGCAATGGTGCTGCCTAAGATTCTGCAAAAATCTTTATCAGATTATCCCTCAGCAGTATAGAATTGTTCATGGTTAGTATACTGCTACAAACCCTATGCAGTTCAGTATTTGTCTGTGCATGTATGTGAATGAAATCAGGAAATCAAGTTAAAATCCAGCAGGTGACTCAGGTGGTAGCACTAAAAACTCACACCTCTGGCATTGTGCCTAGATTAGAATCCTGCATCAGTTCAGTGTGTGGTGCTTTCGTAATCTCGCTCGATCTGTACGAGTTTGCTCCTGCAATATGAAGACATTTACTTAGGTGACCTTGTGTTTCTAAATTGCCCTTAGCGTGCGTGAGTGTGCCCTGTAATGGACTGACATCCTGTTGAGGCTGCCCTCTGCCTTTGTGATTCCAGGCTCCAGGCTAGTTTTTATCATGCTTTGTATGAACCACACATTATTATTTGTATGAACAAGCACATTATCATAAGGCTACGAATAGACAGAGCAGGAATTTAAGGAAGTAAAAAAAAGAAACTCAAACTACTGTATAACTTGATATATGAACAAATCATGCTTACACAAATGAACCTACTGAGTCAATATTGTTTATAAATGATTTAAAAAACATTTTGAAGTTGTACCAATACGACATGCTGTTTCTGAATATTTTTTTCTATATTATTATCATAACAGTACATCCAAAGTGGTAAATAAACTTTTTATACTATGATTTAAGAATTAAATTTGTAATATCACTGTAACCTAGGTTACCCTCACTTTGGATTCCAGATATGTTCTCTTAAAAAAACATTCCTTAAAATGCTGGTCTTTGTGATGACACATATCTCACCTCGGAAGATTGTGGGAATACTGCCACCCAAAATAACCCTGTGGGAAAACCAGGGCGTCTCAGGGAACACAGTCATGTGACCAAGCATCTCTTAAAGAACTAGGCATCTATTTTGTGACCCATTTTTTGAAGGGCCAGATTGGGGATGGGAGGAATAACTACACGAAAAAGACTTCTCAGATAAACAAGTGTAAGAACTACAGTGTAGCAGAGAATAAAAAAGTGACTGTGCATGAAGATAACCTACAGCATGGACATCAGGTATATAATGATAACATGAGGTTCTGGTTGAGGATGAGTGTCAAACAGAGGAAGAGGAGGCCAGCATATGAGAACGCACCAAACTCCTCCTTCCCACACCCATATAGCACCTCTTATGTCTGACTTTCCCATCACTAGCTCTGCTGAGGGAATGATTTCTGGCCATCACAGGAAGTCCTTTTACTATAAGTGACAATGGATCATCCTTAGTCACAGAGATTAGCTCAGTAAAATGCTGTTTTTTGTGGTTGCTATCCAGCTAAAGTAAATGTCATGTTTTTTAAGTTATGCATTCGTTTATGCATTACTTATGTACGTATACCTTTATATTTAATTATATACAAAATATATTATAATTATATACAATTATAATATTTATTATTTATATTATGTCATTATCGTGTTACGGTTTACTTACATGCTGCTTATGAATGCTCTATGAACGCATTATGACTTCAATATGAAGGTACACTGAATGTTCTACAAAGGCAGTATAAAGGCATTACGAAGTTGCAGTTTATGTAAAATGTTACAAATATCTAATACACATGTATATGTAAATGCTAGGAATGAAATGTCACAAAGGTAAAAATATGATGCATATACACTCACTAGAGAATTGATTAGGCACACCTGGTCAACTGCTTGTTGATAGCAAATTAGCCAATCATATATCAGAAGCAAATATAAAATCATGCACATACAGGTCCTGAGCTTCAGTTATGTTCATATGAAACATCAGAATGTGGAAGAAAGGTTTGAATGATTTTGAACGCGTCAGGCGGGCTGGTATGATTATTTCAGAAACTGCCGATCAACTAGGATTTTCATGCAGAATTTTCTCTAGCATTTACAGAGAATGGCTCAAAAAAGAAAAATATCCAGTGGGTGGCAAAAATGCCTTGTTGATGGCAGACATCAGGGAAGATTGGCCAGACTGGTTCAACCTGACAGAAAGGCAACAGTAACTTACAGTAAATAACCACTTGTTACAACCAAGGTATGCAGGACAGCATCTGTGTGGGCACAAAATCTCCATATCTAAAGATACCACTAAAGTATATAGTTTTGAGTGACTCAAGTGAAAGGTATGTAAAAGTTGTGGAGACTGAACTTTAAATAAATTTATACAGTATGCAGGGGCTAATCAAATTGGGATGCTCCATCTAAAAGTTATCTTTGTGAATGAATAATTTACAATAAATGAATGGTTACTGTAAATCTATCCATCTACTGGAGTCTGCCCTAGGTAGCAGACGGCAGAAGGACATTGTCCATTTAATGCTCTTCTAATGTGAAACTGCATTTAACTTACTATTGCATGTTTACAAGGCAGTGAGTTTTTATTAGTTGTTATCCTGTACTTTATTCTCCAGTGTGTGGCGATTGGCATGGAAGTCTCATTTGGATTTGCTAATCACATTTCTCAGATCCTAGGTGTCTTAGGCCTGTCCTCTCTCAGTACTTGGCATCTTTGGTGTGAAAAGGAAAGCTTTTTTATATATATACTAGTTGTGTGTAATCAGGGTCTCTAAGAGAAGGTGTTTGTGCACAGGGAGAGAGGAGCCAGAGATGGGCTGGAGACAGGAGATAATTGGGCAGAACATTGTGTCTGGTAACATCCTGGCTGTGTGTCTAAAGGGAGAACAAATCTTTTTCCCTTTCCAGAGATTTTTCATAGGGGTAAGTTTACTACCGCTACCCTCTCAAAGGTTCTAGCCCAGCATATGAGCATGCTGGTGCAAGTGTCTGCTCCTCTCTGTATCAGAGCTTCAAATACACCACAGAGACTCACCTTTATTCTTTAGTATGAATTTATCTAGCTACTTTTGTCTAAAGATCAAGTCTTGAATGACATTTGAATGAATTAAGCTCCACACTCCAAGGTAGCATTTTGCGATGGAAGATTTAGAGACCGAATGTAGTAGGCTGATAGCTTTTCAAGGAGAATTTTTCTGGAAAAGTCCATTTTGTCAGATCTTCCCAGCCAGAAAATACTGAAGCAAGAGTATCTGTAGAGTTCATTGTTGATGTTGCTCATGTTAAATAACTAAGGTGGTGCGTGAGTGTGCCCTGCAATGGGTTGGTGCCCCATCCTGGGTTCTTCCCTGCCTTAAGCCCATAGCCTCCCGGATAGGCTCTGGACCCCCCGCAACCCTGCATAGGACAAGCAGCTATAGGAAATGAACAGATGGATAACAAAGACAAAACTATATTGACAAAACAAAGACAAACTATACTGTAGTGCCGGGCAGATCAATGCATCACATTAGCAGCAAAGGACGAGGGAACTTGCTTGCTGGGAAGAACCCACTCTTTTATTACAGTCCTCATAAGGTCTATAACAGACACCCAATGAGTACCGAGCTCCCAAATACAACAGTAGAAACACAGGGTGGTCAGACGCCGAACTGTAAGGTAGACACATGGTGGGGAATTCATACAAGCTAAGTACATCGACAGTGCAGGATCGACAGGGTTCAAACAAGACATGAGCAAACACACACTGCACATTCGGGAACACAAGTACAAGCGCTATTTGCAATGACATACATGAGGCTATATATACAGGCCACGAGCATGCCGGGGTGCAACAATATTAATAAATTTCTCAAAAGTTGAAGCTATGTATTCCTTAAACTCTAATTCTATAACTGCACATAAGAGAACTATGTTTTTCATCCAAAAATATTTGTTTCTACGTTAATTTGTTTGTGATGGATGCAGTAAAATATATTAGAGATTTTGAACAGTGTATCTGAATTAAAAGCTTTTTTGCTCAGCAGGTGACATTCTTTATTATTCTTAGGGCACAGTTTTATTAGTTTCAAACATGAAGGCATTTTGTCGTAATGTCGGCAATATAACACACGAAGAATGTTCACATATCTTTATTTTTCTATGTCTTCCAACAAATCAGGCACTGACTGAATTTTAGGGATGTAAATTGAAGGTGGGTAACAATAATTTGAATGAGTAAGCAAAGGGAATAGGTTGAAACTGCAAAACAATTTCCTACAACCAGATTTTATATCCACTTTAGGCTGGTTCAAGGCCTCAGTAGTGCTTATTTTCTTTTGCTGATGCATTTATTACATGTGTTACTGTTTTGTTTGGTTTTTGCAATCTGATTTAAATGCATTGTTTGGTAACACTTCATACAGGAAGACAGTAAGTTTTTTTAATCAGAGCAAATAATGAATTAATTTC
>JAODKE010000020.1:2764254-2783241 GCA_026779605.1 Mormyrus hasselquistii
AGCTTTTGTTCCCAAGCATTTCCTCAGGGCACTTCAGAATATATAAAAAATAGCATCATCTGTAATATTTTCCTGACTCTTTATATACCGAATGGTTCAATTTAAAGGTTGTAAAAATAAGGCCCAGAAAGGTACTGGTTTGGGTTCTGGAGCATCTGTAGGAAAGTTAACGAGCTGTGATCGCAGTAACCTGCGACTGGAGCATCCTCCCATATGCATCTAAAAATACTGAAAGACCCAAACTTGTACCAGGGCCTCTTTTTCAATAGTGGAAAAGTTCAGTAAGTAGGCATTATATTTTTTTGAAAAGAAACAAACAGGTCAATCTATGCACTGGTAGTCCACCTGCAGCAACACGGCCCCAGCTCCCACTTTGCTGCTGTCCATCTAGACCTTAAAAGGCTGATCTGCTTTAGGGGCTGCCAGCACAGGTGTTAAGCTAGTAGTGCTTTATGATCAAAAGTACTTTGACACAAGCTGGGACTAGAGAAACAATCCGGTTGAGTTTAGTCAGTCTGCTAGGGGCACTAGGGAAGAGCTCTTTTTACAGAAGCTCCGGTACTAACTGGCTATTTTCAAGAACCAAATGAGTTCCTTTTTAGTAGGTAGAGAGGACTGATATATCACTACTACTTTCATGCACAGGGGTCGTCCCTTGTCCAACCCCCTATCCCAGATAATGAACTTGGCAAGGTTCACAGTGAGCTTAGCTTCAGCAAGCTGAAGGAACAGAGCTCAAATGCAATGCAAGTATTATTAGCAAACAACCTGAGAAACTCTCCTATGAGACCAATGATCTGCCGCTGCTTATCAACAGGCAAGTGGCTCAGCTTAACAGGCCACTGAACCCTGTTGTTGGGATACTCTTCTGGTTGCTCTGCCTGAAAGAAGGCAACATGGTCTCTGCATGCTCCATACTCGGATAAAATTGCTACATGGCAGCACTGTATGGGCTTTTTCCTCCCTGAGGTCTGCCTGAAGATTTAGCAGTAAAGGGAGAACTGGGCATGGGCAATAATGCTAAAACCCTGACATTACACTCGCTGGTCAAACTGATGCTCTATTTGTACCTTTTATTTTAAGAGATTTTTTTGCACCAGCTTGCCCACTAAAACACAAGTCTCCTAAACCCAACTAAAGGGTTTGAATAGAAACTTGAATAGCTACAAAGTTTAAAATGCATTGTTATTGAATAAGACAGGCTATTTTATTCTATTCAAAAAACTGAATGCATTTAAAAAGTAATATCCTATTGGTCATTTGTTTTTTTTAACGCATCAGAAAACTGTAGAAATTGAGTCTCCTCAAATAATAAAAAACAATGCAATAAAAAAAATGCAACTTTGACAAACTTGGTATGCAAGCCATCAATCCATCCATCCATTACCTTCCACTTATCTGGGGTTTGGGTCGTGGAGGTAGCAGCTTCAAGTCCCCCTAAAGTTGGAACACACCCTCCGTTCCCCGTGCTTAAATAAGGGGACCACCACCCCGGTCTGCCAATCCAGCGGCACTGCCCCTGACCGCCACACTTGGTGTGAAAAGACCGTTAATGATATGAAAAATCATCTACCACCTAAGCCTTCATGCATCTAAATAAACATGCAAAGTAAACGAGTCATCTAAGTAAAACAAACCAAGAGGTTTTAAAATGCACACAATAAAATGCACAACAGAGGAGTTTACACATGTACTGAAGTGCTTTATTTATGTAATGCAGGTTTAAACACACGAAACAAAATCACTCAAGGACTTCTAGAGAACTTGTCATGCACATTAATGACATGTTTCAGGTGTATGGAGAATATTGTGTAGTTAATGGTCATGTGATTGAGCATTTGGTCAATGAGTGTCACTGATTCCCTAATATTCAATGCTAAAATGATGAGAAGACAGACATGGATATTTGTTAGCAATGATCGGATGACAATTGGCTTCAAAAAGCACATGCCTAAACCCTCAGCCCTAATGACAATCTACAACATGTTAACAATGGAGATTCATGCCAACATAAACATAATTTAGACATCTTTCTGTTTGGTTCTTCACACGCTGCTATATAGCTATACATTAAGTATAGATATTCTTTCCTTTTAAGCAACCTTTTTGGAGAGGTCCATTGTCAATCACTTTCTCTTTGAGAAAGCTTACTTTAGTTGTCTTGTTTCTCACTGTTTTGCGCCCAGAGCCCTCGTAGTCTTGCGTTTGAAATGAGGCAAGCGAACCCTCAATTCGAGACAAAGCATCTATTTTTAGTTTTCCAGTACATGCTGTACTACATGTTCTTTGCATTTGTGCAGCTAACAATAATGTCGTAAATCCCTTGACAAGCACAGTTGTTTATCAGCCCTTTCTCTGTAGCCGATGTTCATGTTTAAAAGGCTATATTGAAATGCATTGTTTGAAAGAAAAAACAGTTTTAACAAAATTTAAAAAAGAAATTAGCCTTAATTTAGAAAACGCCTTTACTGTTTTATTTTTCTTTCATCTTTTGTACCGAATAAAACTCCTCAGGGGCAGAAAACCATAGAAAGGGAGTTTAATTACATCCCATGTTAGTTGTTTAATTATTCGGGGAATGTGATGTCCCTAAATTGATATGCAAGGTATTTTCAAAAATGAAAACATCTTTTGTACTATTATACTGAGGTGATGCAATATGTCCATCCATCTACAGGAGATCAGAATGATTTTATTGTCTAATATAGTAAAAAAAAAAAAAAACAGCTGCACATAACTTACCTTGAAGTGCTGAACTGAAACCACTGGCACATTCCCGCTTTTAATTATTTGTATGCTAGTGTTTAATTTGTATAAGATTTTCCAAATAACACCATATTCAGAATTAACAGCAACATATTCAAGCTGATTAATATTCCTGATTATTTCCTCTTCTCACATATTTTTGAATCATTTTTTGATAAATACATATCTCACAATTTTATAATGCATTTCAACATGCTTGCTTATTAATTAATTGCACGTAAATGTAATTATTAAAAGCTATTTCATAGCTATATAAATTCTTTACAAACCCTTTTACAGCTTTGTTTTTGATTATTTTACTTCTGTTGTATTTGCATTTTCGAATCACAGATAACAATTCTGCTTCCTTTTCAGATGTGCTGAGTAAGCCTGTTGAATAGTCCTTAGAAACAATCTGGCACAGAGAACAACCAAAGCAATAGTTCCTAGTAACCCCAGCAACCCACTCGGCAGAGAAGACACAGCACTTACTGTCTTTTGTTCTTACTGTTTTCAGATATCAGCAAAGCCAACAGTTGGCATTCGTGCAATTTGTAATTTTGCATCAAAGCAATAGTGATGAAAACAAATAGTTACCTTTTATCAGGTTCTATTACAATGCATGGAAAAATGCAACATTGTTAAACATATTTGTTTTATGGGAAAACATATGGCAGGTGTTCATAATGATAGACAACCATACTGATGATATGCAGACTGCACGGATGTTGCACTGCATATACTTGTAACACATATAGGAGCCTTTTTCAGTTATAACATTCACTTCTCACTTCCAGGTGTGTATAGCAAAATTTTCCAAAAATGAACTTTTGTACTGACATTTCATCCAACTTGAAACAGAATTTTGATGACACCATGAATAAACTCACCTTACAATTGATGTCCCTCATAAGTAATAGTTTTATAGATACAAAACTTTCTGTAGGCTGTCTGTTTAAAATCTCAATTAAGCCAGAAGATATGTGTCCATCATGTAATGCTTTGCTAAACTCTAAAAGATCATCACTGCGATTCCAAACTATCACGCAAATTTCATGTACATTGGCCATTCTTCCTCATTTCTCTCTGTTCTCTAGTTACAGCAATCTGTCTTCTCACTACGGAATGATGGCATTTAGCTGCCGTCAGTCTTACAAGCATACATCCGTCAAAAGTGTTATCTCTCAGAGGCAGTGCAGTACCATGTTTGCAAGGGTAGCATTCAGACTGTAACTGCATTAATGTGTGTTCATCACCACAGAGGCACCTTTAAGATTAACTCTGAAAGATGTATCATTGTTTTGCTGTTGGTATTACTCCCAAATTAAAAGAACAAATAAATGAAGCACAGGATGTTCATAACAATTATAATTACTATTATAATTTCTTTCAGAATGTGACCTCTGACCGTCGTTGGAGGGAAGGGCTTTGTTGAAAGTGTTTGTATGCTGAGTATGTTCTGCTTGTCACACCCTCGGTCACTGAGATAGCAGTTGAGGAAGACTTGTAATCTCTCAAGAATTTCCTCTGCACGTCTTTCCTGTATTTATATATTTTATACTCAGTCATTTTGGTCATGTTGTTGTTTATTGTCTTGAGCAGAGGCATTCTAACAGCAAAAAACATCAAATTATAAATTCGCAAATATAATCATACATGCCTACAATTTGTCTACCTTAGGTTTATGCAGTGCTAACACATTCTGCGATCTTTGTATCACAAACATTTTTCTTTGTGTTTACACTTTAATTTGGATGGCAGAAACATTTAAAGTAGCAGGACACAAGGTGGTGCAGGTTAATTCAAGGGTTTAAAGCATACCCATTGGCAAATGCTGCATCCAAATCAGCAGTAGTTAACAAGGTATAGTGAACAAGGAGGTCATGACTGCAAGCAACATCAAGAAAAGTAATTGCAGTCAAATGAAAGTAGGACAGCTGAGTCACCTAACATACCTCTGTAATTCTATGGTGCAGACCAGTTGTAAATAAAATCTGATAAAGCACTGTCAAAAAAAGAGAAAAATGAATAACCCTCAACACAGACAGAATGCCCCTCTGTTTCCTTGCTAGATGTATAAACATTCCTAGCCAAGAGTGTAATGTTTGATATAGCAAGGCTTCTGTACAACAGAAATTGCAATGGAAAGCAATTGCAGTTAATAATTTACAGTGATTTTGCCTTCGAGTGACAAGCCCAAGCAGCTCTAGCTTCTTTGAAATGGACATTTTATCTAAAAGCAGAAATGAAAAACAATAAACCAACATTGTACGTATATGTAATTTGTTAATGCAAAAAATATGAGGACTGAAGTAGAAGAAATCAATTTAATTCCTATATTTATATTGACCCTCTTCAGATTATTTTATGACACAATATAAGTAAATTGCAATGGCCTCAATGTAAGAAGCTCTTCACTCACTGGAATTTAATCATACTGATTCAACATTGTTTAAACGAGACCTGCTAAGAAGATGGAGGTGAGGTGACAGTGTTCTTCATTTACTATTTCTCTGAAATAGTGTTTCTGGAAAAATCCCAGATGACCAATAAGGACCCCCACTAGAAAAAAACTGGAATGTAGGCAAGTTTACATTTTTCAACTTTTTGGTAAAAGGAACCTGTAACTTCAGATTTTTATCTGAAAATAAATCTCTTGCCCCTGATAGTATGTGTTGTATATATTTGTGCAAAAAGAAATAATTAAAAAACAATATCTTCTGTGTTAAAATGGCTAAAAATACACATCAGTGATTCAGTGAAAGTACTTTCGAGCATGCATCAGGCTGGCTCTGAGTCTGACAGAGTGAGCCAAAGGTGTGTCATTAGCCAGATGTTACTCCGGCCAGCCATATACATCGTCATTATTGTGGAGGGTGTTTCTAGTTGGTGCTCATTTAGATATCGCAGCTAAATGAGCTCCGGATACAGGGCTATGGTGATGTGTCTGTCCTCTACCTGCTGCTGGCCAGCCTTCTGCGGCCTGTCATATGTGTGGCAGTCATCCACAGACGTTTACTGATCAGTGCGTGGGACAACACAGCTGGCAGATTATAAAATAGAGCAACACTTCAGTATTTTACACAGCTTGACTTGTGTGACTGTGTGCTGATCCTCTCCGAATGTTATTTTTGCTCTTATTATTTGCGCTGAATGGTGAATTTGTGCCAAAAAAATGTGAATACAAATCTAACCAAAGACAGAGATCATATAATTACAAATTTCCAAGGACAGTGATTACACATAATGAAGAGCGTGGTAAGGCTCACACTGGCTCACTTTCGTCCCCAGGTCAAAACAGCACTGGATCCACTACAGGTTGCCTAACAGGACCACATTGGAGTAGATGATGCAGTCATCTACGTGCTTAATCAAGCCTATTTCCATATCACTAAAAGGGAAGCACTGTGAGGATCATGTCCTTTGATGTCTCTAGTGCTTTCAATGCCAAGGAACCCGAGCTGCTGGGGGAGAGGTTCATTTCAATGCAGGTGGACACATCCACCATAGCCTGAATAATGGACATCAAACTGTCAAAACGCAGTTTGTGCATCTTAAGAACTGTTTGCTGTACATGGTAACAAGTAGGACAGGGGGCCCTCAGGGGCCTGAATTGTTCCCCCCCCCCCCCCACCATCGGCACCTCAGACTTCAGTTATAACACTAATACATGCTACTCCTTGAGATTCTCTGATGACACAGAAATAGTCCATCGATAGTGGTGGACTTTATGAAGGTCAAACCCCGACGGTCCCCTGACACCCTGACACTATTGGTGGTGAAGATGTGGAGGCAGTCTCCGCTACTTCCTGAGGAGCGCGAGGTCCATTGGCACATGCGAGTCACTCCTACACGTCCTTTACCAGTCTGGTGGCCTGTTGTCGCCAATGCAGTCTTTTATTTGTTTATCTATTGAGTATGAAGGTATTTATTTATAAGATAAGGTTTTATCAATATACCATAGCATATGCCTTCTGTGAGTCTTTTCAGACTATGAACCCTATTGGCCATGCAATAGCAATAGTCCACTAAAATGTATAAAGCGTTTGCATTCATATCTTTGTGGGAAAAACCCTAATCCCAGCAATGATGACCTTAACCCCTACTTACCAAGCCGTAACATTAACTAAACGTAACAATCAAAATACAAGATATTTGACATTTTTAGTTTCTTGATTGCAGAGACAGATTTTTATAAAATTGAAACTGGAAAAATGGTCCCCGCAATGTCAAAATAACAGGTTTTTATCACATTCGTGGGGACTCACATAGACACACACCACTGAAGCAAAACATAATGACCCTCCTCCAAAATTACTTTATTTTGTAAAAGTAGTCCAAGTGAAGGTCTAGGATATATGAGAGGGAAAGCCAGCATTCGGTACTCGTAGTTGACGTGTTTTATCTGAAGAAATGGGCAGGGCTGACTTTGATATGCGCCAAATCATTATGGCCAGACGATTGGGTCTTTAGCAGCAATGCGTGTGGGGTGGTCATGGTCAGCCGTAATGAGTACCTACTGAGATCGGTCTGAGGAGGGAAAAATTATGATCCACTGCCAGGGCGTTGGGTGGCTACTACTTGTCCTATCTGGTACAAACCAAAAAATTGACGATAATTTAAATACCCGGGGGAGTAATGCGTGTGGGGCTACCCAACACCCTATGAATGGTTCATGGTATTTCCCTCCTTAGGCCGCTCTTAGTAGGTACTTGCCGAGGCTCCCCATGAGCACCCCACTAGCCTGTTTGGGAAATGCTCTGACCCGGCAGTAACATTTTTTTTTATAAACACTGCTTTAAGTGTCCATCCATCCATCTGGCACTTATCCAGAACTGGGTCGCAGGGGCAGCAGTCTAAGCAGGAATACCTAGACTTCCGTCTCCCCAGCCATCTCAAGGCCAGCTGAGAGATGCAATCGCTGTGATGTGTCCTGGGTCTGTTTGGGGTCTCCTATCAGTTGGACATGCCCGAAACACCTCCTGAGTGAGGAATCCAGGAGGCATCCAGGACAGTTGCCCTAACCACCTCAACTGGCTCCTTACAGTCCAGTGGCTCAGGCATCTAACTTGTATCTATGTTAAAAACTGATCATTAGCAAACACATTCCTGTTCTTTTTGAAAAAGAATTCTAAACCATATTAATCGTAAAGCTGTTGGCAGTTACAGTGATTTAGATACCAAGAGGAGTGTATTCTGTGGAATGATACAAACTGGGTCTCTTAAATATCAGTCTTAATACTTGATCTGTGATTTTCCTCAGTCAAAGACATCATGAAGGATGAAAGCAACAAAAAATGTCAGTGCATAAATAAAGTGTTTTAGTGAATAATCTTACACCCAATTAGTGATTTCTGTTAAAATGCTAATCTAGAAATGCCTGTGGTGTCCAAAACAGAATATGTGTTAAACTGCAGAATAAAACTGGGGAAATATTCTTCAGAGCCGGATCTAACAATCAGAGCTCATTTTGTACATAAAACAAATTCAACTATAATCTGAGACATGCGTTAGAGGCTGACAGTAAATCAGTAAAAGGCATCTCTGATGATGGTTAATTTGTATTTGGCTACGTAACCATTATTTTAATCAGGATTTTGTTTTAGTCATTATATTACAATTATATTATATTATATTACAATTAAGAAACATATCTCTACACCTAACGAATACTCAACAGTAGTTTAAGTTTTTTTATTTATTTCAGTTTTATCATTCACATGTGCAACCTGGACAATAAAAAAATGTGTTAATCACCTTAGTGGTGCTAAAAGGCCATTTAGAATATGGCATGGAAAGAAGAAATGGAACAGAGAAAAAGTTCATGTAATTCTTACATAATGTCTCTAAGGATAAATACATAATAATAGTAACCATCATACAGGTGGAAGTGAGGCAATGTCTCTCCCCAAAGAAAAGGCAGTTATGGACTTATCTGGAGAGAGCTAAACTCATTCCTATGAGAGTGAGATGAAGTCTCGGTAAGGTATCCGGCTATAAGGGAATAATTACTATATATGAGTATATATACATGCACGTCACAGATACACGTATATTGTCAAAATATTGACAAATGTCAAAAATACGAAGAAGAAACGCAAGCTTTAAAATGGATTCTCTCTGATAAAATTATTCATGCTAATTAAGTTAGCAAGGCTTCAGAAAGCAGGCTGGTTTTGGGCACATGATTTCCACTGTACACCACCGACCTTCACAGTTCAATGTACATGAAGGCTGAGATCACAGAATATTGATGATATTTTATTATTCTCAACAACCCCTGTCTTCATGAGTCAATCATCGCACATTAGAAATGATTATTTTAAAAACACAAGTAATTACCAAAAACAATAATTAAAAAAAAAACTCACCTTCTGTGTGCCAAGATTTAAATTCTATGTTGAATTATAAGACGGATGTGACCCCTTTTCTAGGGTATGTCACTTGTTTAAATCAGTTCTGGTTGTTGCTCCAGAATCGTGGTAGCTGTTGTATGTGTGGGATCTGGTAAGCAATATGCCTTGAGAGCTGGCTTTCATGATTTTCATAGGATTATAATAGACACTGTGCTCAAGTCAAACATACAGTAAGCAGCCAACTCTCAAAGTCACCGAGATTCCTTCTCATAGCTATTAAAGTCAATGTGGATCAGCCCAGCATTTTATACATGACCCAAAGTACAATCAGATGATAATTGTTTAATTAACTTAGGAACCACCCCTGTGTGGAAGCACCAGTTTCTAATATATTGTGTTTACTCATGTGTTTTAATTATTTTAGTAGTTCCCTGTAGCTATACCTGTGTTACGCATTAAGCTTACCCCCCCATTGCTCCAGGGGTACTGCATACCACCTGACCCTGTGCTCAGACCCAAATCTTCACTCTCACCTATAGGTCTCCAATCAGTATGCAGAATAAAGCAGTTCAATGTACTGGTACAGTATTTCTACAATGTACAAATTGCACATAAATTGCTGTATTTTTTATTTATATACAAACATTCCTGCAGTCCTCTATGTTGAATTTAGCAATAATACCAGGAATACCTTTCACATTTATAAACAACGCAGCGAAATAAAACCTTAGAAGAGTGAAACAGTAAAAAGTGTGGATTTTAAATGTGACATTTGATATATGCCTCTCTTATTAGGCATGGCGTTTTATTTCTTTAGTGTCTCTGTTGTCATATTATTGAGGTCAAACCTGCTGGAATTAACAAAATCCAAAGTATTACCAAATAAATATTGATAACTGTTACAGATCATATTGGTTTTGTTATAGTTGTATTAAATACTTGGTGTAAAATCAACTACTTCCTCTCCATGGAAAGCAATTTTTCTATTCTAAGAATAGCTCTGCAGGTGAAGACAGCAGACTTCAGTAACAGAAGAAGAGAATCATTAAAGTGTATTAGAGATGGCAGTGACAATGAATTTCACACAGGCCTATTTCCAAGTGTATAGTCAGTTAGACACACTCCAGTGGTAAGGGCTATAGCAGCTCAAAGTCTCTAATTAAATGAGTTAATTCCTTCAGAAGTTTTACTTGATAGAAGCAGGATTAATAAGAGTTAGCACAGACAAAAATATGGCGATATAAAGAAAATGGGTTCAAGGTTTACAGAAGAGCTTGTTTAGAGAGATGAACACTGAAAGGTTGACACGTCTACTCTGATGATTTCAACCTTACCTACCTTGAATCAGACAGATGCTCACAATTGACTTATGCTCCTTTTCACATGAAACCATGACAGCACGCACACAGGAAAGATCAGGAACATCATTCATTAACCAACACATAGATATGCATTTATTTGATGTAACTTGCAAAGCATTAAATCTACATCGACGTATAAAGCAGATACTTTTGTTCAACACTACATACATTTCAGGATCAGAACCTCGAGTCAGCCAGCGTCCCAGGAGCAATTTGGGGTAAAGGCCCGACAGCAAACAAACCCCATGGAATTTAAAGTGGAAACCCTACACCCACAGTTACAAAGGCATAACCTGCAGAGCCATACATCAGCTTTTGATTTATTTGTTCTGAATTTTGAAAAGGAAAATACACTATATGGATAAGTAAGTTGGGACACCTTGGCATTAAATTTACAGAGTTTTTTTTATGACATCCCATTCCGTAGTCATCTGTTGGACCCCCTTGCAGCTTTAATTGCTACTCTTGAAAGGTGTTCCACGAGAATTTGGGGTGTATCTGCTGGAATTTTTGCCAATGCATCCAGAACAGCATTTATGAGGTCAGGCACTGATGTTGGACATGAATTTGACAATCTCCATTCTACTGTAGTTCATCCCAAAGGTGTTCAATGGGGTTGAGGTCAGCGCTCGGTGTGGGTCAGTCAAGTTCTTCCACATCAAACTCACCTAACCATGTCTTTATGGACCTTGCTTTGTGCACTGGGGCACAGACATATTGGATTAGAAAAAGGCCATCACCAAACTGCTCCCACAAAGTTGGAAATACAGAATTGTCTAAAATGTCTTAGCATGCTCAAGCATTAACAGTTCCCTTCATTATAACTAAGGGACCTACAGTAGCATAACCCCTGAAAATCAACCCCATACCATTATCCCTCCTCCACCGACCTTTACAACTGGTACGAAGCAGCCAGGCAGGAAATATTCTCCTGGCATCTGCCAAACCCAGAGTTGTCTATCAGATAGTCAAACAGAGAAGCATGATTTGTCACTCCACGGAACGTTTCCACTGCTCCAGAGTCCAGGGGCAGTGTGCTTTACATCACTCCATCTGATGCTTGGCACTGCGTCTGGTGATGTGAGGCTTGCATGCAGCTGCTCAGCCGTGGAAAACCATTCCATGAAGTTACTGGTGCAGTTTTTGTGCTGGGTTTAATGACAGAGGAAGTTTAGAACTCTGTAGTTACTGAGGCAACTAAACATTGGTGACTTTTATGCACTGTATGCCTCAGCACTGAGTAACAGCACTCTGTTACTTTATGTGGTTGGCCACTTTGTGGTTGAATTCCTGTTGTTCCTAAATGTTCCAACTTTAGAATAACACCACTTACAGTTGACCGTGAAATATCTAGCTAGGAAGAAATTTCATCAACTGACTTATTGCAAAGGTGGCACCCTATGACAGGACCATATTTGAATTCACTGAGCTCTTCAAAATGATCCATTCTTTCACAAACGGTTGTAAACCGAACTGCATGGTTAGGTCCTTGATTTTATACACCTGTGGCAATGGGTCTGAATGAAACACCTGAATTCAATGATTGAGAGATGTGTCCCGATATTTTTGTCCATATAGTGTATCGGAAATTACGAGAAGAACAATATGAGAAATATATTTTAAATGATAAAAGCTTGAATCCATCCAGCTTCTAACTGCTTAACCTGAGCAGGAACGTAGGTGGGAGAACCGCAACACAAACTCAGTCACTACAAGCAATTTAGAGAAACAAGTTAACCTGACTGCATAAACTGCAGAAAGAAACAAGAATAATGCAATACAGAGAGAACAAACTCCACACACAGTGCAGAGGTGAGATTTAAATTCACAACCCTGGAGATGTGAGACAACAGTGCTACAATAGCATTAGTATATAAATAAGATTTTTTTTAAATAATAAACAAAAAGGTTGTAACTGTGTTTTGTCCTTGCCTGGTGGCATTTACCATATGCATAAAACCCTTGATGACCTTCAGATACTAACTTGCACAAATTAAATGTCAGATTTGTCCACTTGGAGTGACCATGGTCACATGGTTAGGGTATGCTTTTGAGTCTTAAAGTTGATTGGTTGCATTTGTTTATCAACTAGCATGTGGCACAAGGTGAGGGAGGTGGGGCTGAAGACTGTCTCACTACACAACTGGTATTCAATTATTACCAGCTGAGACACAGTCCTGTAGTTTCTGCCTTCATTCATGCATTAATTTATTTATTCAGTTTCTTTTAGTATTGAGATTTTACAAAGAAAAAATGTATTTCATAATCTACAGCTTTTATAGCTGCTTGGTCTCCAGTTAAATTGAGAGCGTATTTGTGCTGGCTACCCCTTTTCAGAAAAAAAATGGGAAGAGTGTTTATGTGAGCTCAGCAAGCTGATGATTTGCTCAGACATGTGAGGAATTCACACCAAGTTTAATTTTTCACCATCCATTCAATCATACCAGGAAACAAGTATACTGCTAATTAGTACTTTATAAAAGTTTATATAAATAAACGTTTATTTAAATTGTATTTCTCTGATTGCTCTTGCTGTGCTCAATAAGATGTCAACACATTGGTATGAAAAACAAGAATAAAAAAAAACATGTGAATACTTGATATATAAGGACAACACAAACTCCTTAATCACATCACATATTAGCCTTGCTAAAACAATCATTTCATTTGAATAGAATGATTTTAATTATTATTCCTTTTTTTTTTACTAGGTTGCCAAGTTGTAATTGAAAGTGTCAGGTATTCCAAATGTGCCAGGAGATTGGCCTTGGAGTTCATCCAGGATCCAGTTCTACTTGTGGTTAGCTCTAGCTATTCCCTTGGTGTGAGATCCATTCTTTTCTTCGTTACATAAATGAGTAGGGCTGTAACTAGATCTTGTGTCACGAGATCTCACTATATTACCACATGACAAGATTTCTTGTCGGAGTGAAAAGCGGTCTCGCGAAGGTGGTGTAAAACAGCTGTCATAAGCATGTCGCTGTCTGACGAAATTGCCATAGTAGAAGCCCCAGACACTTTAAAATCTTTTGTAATGGCTCGCACGGAAGTAGATCCCACTAAAAGATCCAAAAGCTAATTACGCCCGATAGAAACATATCAGAGGTCGACCAATATATCGGCCGGCCGATATTTGGCATTTTTTAATGTATTGGCATCGACCAATATCCAAGTGTGGTTCGTCAATTTACAGACAGGCACGTCTGCGGGCAGCCCAGTGTTATTGTTGCTGTCATTACCCGATCTGCGTGCCTACCCGATTTGCAGGCGCAGGCGTATTGAAAGCCTAGCATGCCATAAAGTGTTTATGCATGCATTAAATAATCATTGTATGTTCTGTTTTCAGGGCTGAATTAAGCTTGTCATACTCCTCATTTTAAACGTTAATTGTTTATCACTGAGATCGCTTTGTTTACATAGCACTTCTTTTTTTCAAATGCCATTGTACAAAGAAGTGTTTAACCACTGCATATGTTATTATAGTCTACATATGAAAAATAATTTACGTTTAAAAATAGATGTATTCAAGTACTTTGTCATTAACGCAACGAAAATATGTGTCAACCTGACGTTGCATTTAAATTCCAATGTCAAATAGTTCATATATATAACAATACAATAAATAAATAAACTGTAAACTAAAAACTGAGTAATCATATAAAATATGTTAAAAATATTGGCAAGATGCCATATATGTTAAAGTAACCAGGATGGATTATTATTGCATTTTAGTCAACGGTCATTACACACTACCTACATTAATTGTACATGATCAATGAAAAAGATTTCAGATTGAGAAGAGTTCAATAAGTTTATAGCAGTTTGAAAAAAGTTTTTTAGTTTATTTGTAGCATACAGATTGATCTGAAATGACTGACTGATGGGAGAAGCTCAAACAAGCGTCGTGAAATGAATTTTAATTATGCAGAGATCGAGCGTGCGAGACAAATCAGATGGAGACTCATGTCACGAAGCAGAAAAACGCAGATCGGGCAGCTACCAAATATGTTACACCTACCGAAAATGTACACTATATCAGAATAAGTGGTTTAATAAAGAACTACTGTATGAAGAAGGTGGTATACTGTAAAAGCAATTGATTTAAAAGTTATGAATGGAATGCTAAAGATTAATTGGCTCTGATCCTTTTTAAAAAATGGAGATGGAATATGGTTCTCATTACCTTCTCATGTTTTCATTAAAATTTTCGGAATTACATTTCTTCTAATATGTTATTTTGAAATATCCAAACTACCCATCAAATTTTCCAGATTTCACCAACAGGTGGTACTATACTGGAAATTGATATTTAAACATAACTTTAGCCCTCACAATGTCCCACTGTGGAACAATAGAACAATTTTGAGTAGAGGGAGGTCTGTGTTTGTTGATGACTGGATGGTAAGACAAGTCAGTGGTACATACTGTATCATGGATCGAGATGGTAACATACACTGCTCAAAAAACTTAAAGAAACACTTTTTAATCTGAGTATAGCATAAAGTCTGTTAAACTTCTGGGATATTGATCTGGTCAATTAAATAGCAGAGGGGTTGTTAATCAGTTTCAGCTGCTTTGGTGGTAAGTAATTTAGCAACAGGTGCACTAGAGGGGCAACAATGTGACGACCCCCAAAACAGGAATAGTTTAACAGGTTGAGGCCACTGACATTTTTCCCTCCTCATCTTTTCTGACAGTTTTTTCACTAGTTTTGCATTTGGCTAAGGTCAATGTCCTTACTGGTAGCATGAGTCAATACCTGGACCCTACAGGGGTTGCACAGGTAGTCCAACTCCTCCAGGATGACACATCAATGTGTGCCATTGCCAGAAGGTTTGCTGTGTCTCCCAGTGCAGTCTCAATGGCATTGAGGAGATTCCAGGAAACAGACAGTTACTCTAGGAGAGCTGGACAGGCCCGTAGTAGGTCCCTAACCCATCAGCAGTATCGATATGTGCTCCTTTGTTCAAGGAAGAACAGGATAAGCACTGCCAGAGCCCTACAAAATGACCTCCAGCAGGTCACTGGTGTGAATGTCTCTGACCAAACAATCATAAACAGACTTCATGAGGGTGACCTGAGGGCCCAATATCCTCTAGTGGGCCCTGTGCTCACTGCCCAGCACCATGGAGCTTGATCGGCATTTCCCATAGAATGCCAGAATTGGCAGGTCTGCCGCTGGCACCCTGTGCCTTTCACAGATGAGAGTAAGTTCACCTCCAGCACATGTGACAAACTTGAAAGGGTATGGAGAAGCCGTGGACAATGTTATACTTCCTGTAACATTGTTCAGCATGACCGATTTGGTGGTCAGTGATAGTCTGGGGAGGCATATCGAAGGGACACATAGACCTCTACAGGCTAGACAATGGCACCTTGACTACCAACTGTCAGATAAATCCCTTGGACCCATTGCCAGACCCTATGGTGGTGTAGTGGGTCCTGGGTTCCTCCTGGTGCACGACAATGTCCTCATGTGGTGAGAGTGTGAATGCAGTTCCTGGAGGATGAAGGAATTGATACCATTGACTGGGCTTCACGCTCTCCTGACCTAAATGCAATAGAACACTTCTGGGACATTATGTTTTGGTCCATCCAACACCGCCAGGTTGCACCTCAGACTGTCCAGGAGCTCAGTGATGCCCTGGTCCAGATCTGGGAGGAGACCCCCCAGGACACCATCCGTCGTCTCATTAGGAAGTATGTCCCAGTATTGTCAGGCATGCATACAAGCACATGGGGGCCATACAAACTACTGAGTATGATACTGAGTTGCTGCAATGGAATTTCAGCAAAATGGACTAGCCTGCCGCATCATTTTATCACTTTGATTTTCGGGGTGTCTTTGAATTCACCCCCCTGTAGGCTGATACAGTAATTTTAATTTCCATCAAACAATATGGCATCCTTTCATTCCAAACACATTACCCAGTGCATATCAGTATAGATATCCAGGATGATTTTTTTCCCATTGAGATGTGATGTGTTTTCTAACTTCAATTTTAATTTCAATTTTTTTGAGCAGTGTACTTGAACTAGAGGATTTTAATGTTAAATATGATACTGTTTGTTCTAATGAGTTATATAACAAAATTATAAAGAATATACCAATAACCCTTATTCAGTCAACACCAAATTAACATAAAATTAAATTAGATGGCTTATACCTTGTACCTGTAGATAGTAAATGTGATAACAAGTTCCTAAGGCAATGCTTTGTAAAGACTTTGTACTCATGTATAGCAAAGAGCAAACTTGCCCTCAAAACTTGATGATGCTGAAATTTCGAACATTCGTGCAAAGTACATAAAATTCCCAATCTCCCCTAAATGTAAAGAAATACAGTTCAAGATGCTAGATAAGAATTTATTTGATGGATAAATGTTAAGAAAAATATTTAAATTCCATGTAGAATGTTGCTATATTTGCAAAATGAACATGCAAACGACAGAACACCTGTTTTACGAGTGTGAGGCTGTTCAAAATGTACAGAAAGCTCCACCATATAGTCCTATCCAGTTCCACAAGCACAGAACTCTGGTCCCTGCATAATATTCAATTCGGTGTAGTCCTTAAAGGCAAAAAAGTTGAATTCTTAATGAATAGTATCATAATATTTGCAAAATATTTTATACATAAACGTAAGTTTGCTAAGTCTCCCTCTTCATGGATGGTCTTGGAAAATGAGCTCTCATTATTTAGACATTGTTTAAAGGAAGTAGATAATGCCCACACAAATAATTTATACTCATTTCTGGTGGCAAAAAAGTTGTACAGTAATTACTGTCACGCCCACAAGGGCGGGACCAGACAGGTGCAGCTCGTCAACTGACGATTAGCCACTTTCAAAAGCCAAACAACCCCGGAACTTCTTCGCGAAGTATTGAGCTGATGATTAGAAGCCGTACTGAGCGTCATTCTTGTCTTCTGTCTGCCCGTTTTCCGCAGCCTTATCTGTTGACCACGTGTGCGATCCGTACCTTCTTCCCTTCCCTCATCAGACCAGCTCCCGTACTTAACCTACCTTTCCTGCTGAGCCCGGCATCCTCTGTTCTCCTCCTCGTGTTCCCCGGTCCTGTGTCTCCTTGTCGGACGGATTCCCTTGGCAATGACCCCTGATTACGGACAATGACCAAGACTTCTGTGTGCCACTCTTGTACCTATCCATCGGATCTCAGCGAGAGGAATCACACTCGTGCCCACAGCTTCCTCCATCAGCGCCCGGCACAGAATACTTCGCCGATTAATGGATCCAGCAGGGAGTTTGGAGAATCACATGAGCGCCCTGGAGCAACTAGTTACATCCCACGCTGCCCAGGTGCCCCTTCCCACTTCTCCCCCTCATTCTACCTCTCCTTTGCCTATTGCCATGCCTGATCAATACGATGGGAATCCAGACCAGTTCAGGGGATTCCTGATGCAGTGCGGCATATATGCAGAAGAACATCTGAAGATGTTCCGTAACCCGAGAGCGGAGGTGCGCTTTACTATCTCCCTGTTAATCGGACATGCTCATGAGTGGGCAACGGCTCTGTGGGCTGATAACAATGAAACTCGGGCCGAGAGTTTCATCGTGCCTTAATGAAGGTGTTTGATCATCCGGCGGTGGGTAGAAGACTGGGTTTTTGATTATTGGAATGTCGCCAAGGCAACCGAACAGTGGCCGAGTTTTCCCTGGAGTTCCAGACCATCGCCGCTAATCTTAGTTAGCCAAACAATCTTTCTGCGAGCTTTGAATACAAAACTGCAGGACGAGCTTTCACACAAAGGGGAAGCTCCCTCTTTCGACGACTTCGTACGACAAGCTGTCCAACTCCATAACACCGTGAGAGATCAGTGTCATCGACGTCACCAAGCAGAAACTCCTAGACTGACAACCCACCTCGCGATCAAAGCCCCGGAGCCGGTGCAAGTCAGCAGATCTCCTCTGACATCTGTTGAACGATGAAGACGTATTCAGGGAAGTCTCTGCTTGTACTGTGGAGGCGCTGGCCACTCCATCTCAGCCTGTCCCATCAGTCCCGACCGCAATGATGCCCCTCTACCGGTAGGTGTGTCTTCATTAACACCTGCTTCTATCTCTCAGATCACAGTACCAGTTTTTTTAGAACGGGGAGGCAAACAACATAAGGTGGGGGCACTTATTGATAGTGGGGCGGCTGGTAATTTCATTGATGCTGAACTAGCTAACCAAATGAATCTACCCCTTCAGAAGCTCACATATCCCATTTTATACAAGGGGTAACCGGAGAGCGGATGGTGGAGGGGACGATCCATCATCGAACTTGCCCTTTCATGATGCAGGTTCTATATACCGAAACTATTGAGGTTTTTGTCCTACCTCAAGCTCGAGATCCGCTGATACTGGGACTGCCGTGGCTAAGAAGACATAATCCCCATCTAGAGTGGCGGTCTGGGGATATTGTGGCCTGGCTGAAGCGATGTTTGTGTTACGTTCTCTGCGGATGCGCAGTTCCGTTTTTTTTTCGGTCTTGCTCTCTCTCTCCCCTTTTGATCTTCAGGTC
>JAODKE010000020.1:2814005-2832994 GCA_026779605.1 Mormyrus hasselquistii
GAGGAGGAAGGACAAGTGCTAGGGAAACAACTAACCCCAATAACAGCCGCAGGGCAAACACCTTTCAGCAGCAGGGGCGCTCCGCTACCAGGAGACGTTCCAGGATTAAAGGAGCGAAATGTTGTTGATTGGTGGTTCCTGGCTGACGAGCCTACAGCTGACCCATGGGCACCGGAGGACGTGCGACCAGCAGCAATGCCTAGCAGGCTATTCTATCTTCCTGTATATACTACAATAATTTACTTGCCAGCCACAATTTTACGAACCAATCATTTTCACAACCTTAGGTTTCAATATGACATGGGCTATGATATAAAATTTGAATGATTTCTTAGTCACCATTTGTGTTATTTTTATGGTAATTTTGACCATCTATTATCACAATCTGAACTATAGTTTTGTGTCACACATTCATATATTTAGTGATGACAGTTTTTAAAAAAAAATCTCAGTTCTGTGAATTTTGGCTCATGCAAAAATGGCAGTAAAATTACTTTGAGTATAGGATGAATTTATTTTTCAGCAAGAGAATATATTTCTTTCCCATCAAAAATATATTTACAATCACATTGTAAAAGTCCTTTTTGCATCAAAAATGTTTTTTTTTTTTTTCTGATAAGAATCATCCCGTTTGTAGCCTTGTGTTCTTGAATAAATGTTAACATTAAAATTGATATTCTGGGTTATCTATGTCTGCCCCCATAGGATTGTCTTGACTTGCACTGTGTATCCAGTTAGACTCCTTTTTTAAAGAAAGCTGCTATCGTCTATAATCACATTCAGTTCATATACTATCATGAACTGTCC
Organism: Mormyrus hasselquistii; assembly: GCA_026779605.1. Lineage (NCBI taxonomy): Eukaryota > Metazoa > Chordata > Actinopteri > Osteoglossiformes > Mormyridae > Mormyrus > Mormyrus hasselquistii. The sequence goes on from JAODKE010000020.1 coordinate 2,814,813, forward strand.
CGTTAAAGGTACAACGGAGAATGATTCCTGATCTCAGAGGAATGTCTTATGAGGAGAGGTTAGCTGAGCTGAATCTGTTTAGCCTCAAGCAAAGGAGACTAAGGGGGGACATGATCCAGGTATACAGGTATAAGATTCTAACAGGTTTGGATGCTGTTCAGCCAAATGGCTATTTCAATATTGGTTTAAATACTAGAACTCATGGCCATAAGTGGAAATTAGTGGGAGAACATTTTAAACGAATTTCAGGAAGCACTTCTTTTCACAGCGTGTACTTATAGTATAGAATAGTCTTCCTGCTAGTGTAGCGCAAGCTAAAACCCTGGGTTCCTTTAAATCAGAGCTGGATAAGATTTTAACAACTCTGAGCTATTAGTTAACTTCTCCCCAAATGAGCTTGATGGGTCAAATGGCCTCCACTCGTTTGTAAATTTCTCATCTTCTTATGTTCTACCAATATCACACTCTCTCCTACGCCACTGCCTGCTTGCCAGCGAGTTAAATTACCAGAAATGATGCATGGCATATTAATGGTTGCAGGGAGTGGTCTATACTATTTCCAGGAACCTTACTCCAGGGAGACCACAACATTTTGGCTATCTCAAGGCTGGGTTTCAATTAATCTTGATATTTTAATCTAGATATTTTTTTATGAATCAATCACATGAAGCAGTAACTGCATACTTAATAAAGTTTTATGCATGAATTACTGAAGTGGTGGCACAGTGGGTGGTGCTTTTGCTTCCCGTCTCCTGCTGTAAACATATGTGACAGCTCTTGGAATGTCTTGGATAAATATTTCAACTGGAGTTTTAATTTCTTAAAAATGTGTTTTTATTGTGGTTGGCACCACATTCTGGTGTCCTTGTGTTTATTCCTGGCTTTGTGTCTGGGATAGGCTCCAGAGCCCTGTAATCCTGCATAGGAGAAGTGGGTATGGATTATGGATGGATACTGTCTTCATTGTCACAATCATGTACTAGATAAGTGATTATAGAAGAGGAGTGGATGGATGGGTGGATGGATGGATGTGATTTTATAATGTTTATCCTATAAAAACCAAGTATTTGTGAGCTGTGCAGCTTTGTCAACTCTGCGATTGAAGGTGACCAGTTCTTTTTTTGAGTAAGAGAATCTTCAAATTTTTGCATGCAATTCAAGATGACAGATGAAACTAGACATTTTTAAGAATCACAGTGATGAGTATATTTTGCACATCCGCAAGAGGAAATGCTGGATTATAATGCTATAAAATCACTGAGGTGTCTTCTGTTCTCCTTTTAGTTTGTCATGCTAGCTGTGGTTCAAAACAAATAGGCATCGGTTTTTTTACCTTATTGTGGTGAATCCTGCATGCTGAAACATAAAATGAGAAGTGTCCAGTGTTTTTTCAGTGGTGTACTGTAGATCTCAAGAACCAGTGATAATATACATAACAAGTGTAACTTAACACAGCCTGTTAACGTGGCATGAAATACAGCATGAAAACATGGGTTTATAACACAGCATGATATGTTATAATGACATGGTTACCATGGGCCAGTACTGCTGGCTGATAAAAAAAGACAACATAGCCTGATAATATGGGCCAACATCATAAGGCAGTGATGTGTTTTGATACTACCTCTGACTGTTATCACAGACTTTTGACATATTGTATAATTCTCGTCACATTATAGGAATATCTTGACCTCCACAGTTAAGATATACATGCATAGGAGTATTGGTGCGGGCGATGAATCAGAATTAGGTGGATGAAGACCTAGATGGGAAAACAAACAACAGGATAAATGCTCAAATGTCAATGAATAATAAGTTAATACAAATGAAATATGGGAAAATGACATTTGCTGTGATTTTCCAGTAGAGCCGCAGAATGGAATTTCTTGACTGCTTCTTTGCAAAGAAATGAAAATGCCATGTCCCATCTTTAATTTGCTTTCCAATTAGTCCACATGAATATATTACAAGTGACATCATGTTGGGTGATTTCTTCTATAGTATCCAGTAGGTTTGAAATTGGTTTAAGTGACTTTATAACATGGCCCATTAACTTGTATTTTTGAGATTGCCAGTGAATTTTCTTGTGGTATTTTTCTATGCACTAATGAACACATACTGTATGCTAATAGGTATTTCTAGTTCAATTAACTGCACTGAACTACAAGGAAAACTAATAAATTATATCTCCCTCTGATCAGCAACTTCTGTTTGATGAATTGTTTGCTTGCAGTTAGCCTGTGGCAGGTTACTGTCTACAAACTCTACTTAGGAGGAAAAAGTAATCGCATTCATTTTATCAGAATTACTACAAGAACCAGTAAATCAGCTAGGAATGGAAAATCATGCTATAATTTTTAACGTGGGATATTCTTCTCGGGATATTCTTGGATTTTGAAACTGTCAGACTTCAGCTTGTTTATGTTTGGCATCATAATTCTTTTTTTTAAACTTATTTATCAAATATAAGAATAATCTCAATTCTGCTACACCTGTTCATAAACAGAATCACTTTAATGGGCTCAGACATTGTTTCCCAGAAAATCACATTACCATAAGGGAATCTTCTGCAATTATACATGTAGTGGTTGTTTTACTATATGGTACTAGCAAAGGACATCTGAAGTGAGTAAAATTTAACATTTTCAGTGATCTCCTGGGCAGATCAAAACATTTCTATTAGCAGTCTACATGTTACTTACCTTTTTAGGGCAAGACTGTTAAATTAATCTGGGAAACTTTAGGCCTGGCTTTTCCCACTGCTTTTTGCTAGGCTCTGCACTCCACATCTGTAGCGTCATATGCTTGGCTGTCTCAATTCCCTTAGCAGTAGCAGCCCAAAGGATTTTACTTCTGCATTTCCTCAAATCTGCAGCTGCCTGCTTTTTATGTCTCCGTGGGAACAGATAGTTAGACGTTGCTTGAACCTCTAGATCAAGGATATAAAATGGTTTGGGTCTGGAAGCTACAGATGTGCTATTTGCTCAGCCAGAAAATGCAGCCACTTCATGTTTGGTTTACGAATTATTCTAGAACATTAAGAAGACAGGGGTTGACATGTGGTCTATACATATCATCCATGTTAAATTAGATAAAATATCACCAGATGTGTTACCAAAAGGCGAATAATTACTACTAATTTATACGGTGTGATTATTACATACTTGATGTTGATGATTCCTTCATTAATGTTACGGTTTGACATCTCAAGATAGTAATGTTCTAATAAGGAATTTTGATGCCAAAAATCGTTCCAGACTGGAGTAGCTCTTGTTTAATATGGACGGTATAAACTGTACCTCTTTGCAGTTAAGTTACCTTGCAGTAGATTCTGGGGGAATTAATAGCAAATAAAATGAATCTTATAAAGCAATGTTTCACTTCAAAAACAACATTAAGTTATATTTATGTGTACAATTCATCGAAGAATTTAAGAAAATCAACTTTAGCTGGCCAGAGTTAATTACAATGATTCAATTAAAAGATCATCTATATCCTTTTAATTTCTTTCTTTTGTTAATAAAGGTAATGGAATTATACACAAAAAACATCCTATTTGGTGTTCTGGAATTTTTGCCTATTTCAAAGTGGTTCATAGTTGTCAGCTCCTTCCGATCCTTTTGTGTGCCACACCCACCTCGTTACCTCGTGTTGATTCCTGATTGTACTCACCTGTGGCTTGTTCAGTTTAGCTTGTCATGTGTATTTAGTCAGTGTCTCAGTCTTTATTCCCCAGATCAGTCATTGTAATGTCTCGTGGCTGTTTGTCTGATGTGCGAATAAACTCTGTGTTACCCGGCTGTCTGGCTGATCTCGCCTGTTTTCCCGCTCGCCTGCTCCATGGTGTGACAATAGTGATTTTTTTATTTGTTTTGCCCATAAGGGGAACATACATACTATGAAGCCATTTTTTAGAATCAAACATACTTTTTGTTTAGTTTTAGAGTGTCATTCGTGAAGGTATTTTGTGGTTCCTTTTTTTTATTTGTTTATTCTGTGCATGGTCCTCATATTCTTTACCTCAATACAGATCCAGCTTTTAACTTGATAGCCATTTTGTTTTCTCTTCTAAACTACTGCAGAGGAGCGGAGGCAAGAGCTATTGTGAAGTATAATTCTGCAAAAAAGTCCTCGTCAGTGGCTTCCACTGTTTTCACCTGGCATCATCTCCACAGACATACAGCTTGACGCTGCTCCTGGCAAAGTGAATCACTGCCCTCCCCATCAGACAATTACTGATTCTCTTTTCTGAAATCAGCAGAAACTAAAGCAAGACCAAATGCAACTGAGAGCTATCTCGCTTTACGTGTATATGCTCAACCAAATCTAGGATACGGTTCTTTTTATTTGTTTGTTGGTTTGCTTGCCTTGTTTGCCGATCTGTTTCTTTTTTCCGCTCCTTGTATTTTGCTCAACTATCAGTTTTTGTCAATAAATGAATCAAATATTATTAGGCAACAACTGGCATATGTTCTTACCTTATTCACTTGCATGCCTCTTAAAATTGTTATATTATTGTAAAGGCCATTGTTTCAGATGAATGACATATAATCAGTCATTTTCGTTAATTACAGGCTGCTTGCATTATACATTTGACACTGGTCAGGCACAGGGGGCATCAACATTGAGCTAGACCATTAATTTCAGGCCTCTTATCTTTGACTGTGGCACTAGATCCATCAAATCAAAGTTCCCCATTCATTGTACAACATAGAATTTGCTGCAAATTTCTACTACTGTGGCAAGGAAAGTCTGGGGTCCTTGAAGGACGATGAGTGGATGCCCAATGGGAGGTCACAAACTGCTGGCACAGGCAGGTCATCACCCTTAAAATGTACTTCAGCTCAGCAGATACTAATCACACTTGTTAACCTCAGACAAAGACGTTTGAAAGTGCCTCCTTCTCCTCCATAGATTAAGGGAACACAGTAAACCAAGGATGATCTGACAGGATGGACATGAATTGTATAGATTTCCTAAGAAACTCAATATATCCGATCGCAGGGCAGGAAGAATGCTACTGGAAACAACACAATAGTGATTAAATATTAAATATCCACCATGGCTCAGTGCATATGGATTTATATCTCTCTGATTCTATATGTAGTGTACATGCACCTAGAGACTGTTTGTACTTAGTTTCTGAGTTTAAAATGGAAGGTATGGAATTTATGCATGTTTCTCATCTCAACCAAAAACTGAGGCAGCGGTGCCGCTCATTCATAACAGGCTTGAATGTGCATGAGCAGCCAGTTATAGTGCAAGGTTATTAAGCATTTTATTGTGCAGGGAAGGCCCAAGGCAGCTCAGCTTGAAGGCTGCTCACAATTTGGGCACTCATTTAGAAGGGTACCCATAAATTTTCTGTAACCACTTGTCTTATTCAGGGTTGTGGGGGGTCTTGGAGCCTTTGGGTACAAGGCAGGGAACAACCCAGGGTGCCACCCTATCACATGGCACACACACACACGGGCACACTTATGGACAATTTGGCAATTTCAATTAACCTCATCAAGATTTTGGACTGTGGGTGGGAACTGGAGTACCTGGAGAAAACCCCACGATGACATGGGGAGAACGCACAAACTCCACACCCATGGAGCCATGATGGAGACTCGAACCCTGCTCGAACATCAAGCACAATAATTTCATATATTTAATTCACTTATTAATTTGCAAAGTCCACCCACATGTAGTTTATGACAGAATAGCTTTAGCTTGGTTAAACTGCAAGACATCCAAGGTTCATCTGTATGTTAGAAGATTAATATATAAATTTTTTACTCATTCATCATTACACCAATATGTGTAAAGAGACAACAGACTTTTTATTACACTGACCACTGCAATCATTTGAAATCTCTTTAAACAAACAGCTTTGGCATTGATACTGCATTTGTGATTACCCAGATTTTCTATTCCCATTCTGAAAATCCATCTTTGATAAATTCATTGAAATGACAACATTGAAACTGATAGCAGAAGTATTCACTGAAGAGCAGTTTTCACAAAATCTTTAAAATGTGTTTTCCACCTTCAGTTATTTGATCAGTTAGGGATTCTTTTTTTATTATTTCAAATGCCACGGTTTACAGTAGCTATCAATTTTTAAGGAATATTTAATGAGATTTTTATAGAATGAAAGGTGAAAATATTAATTATTTTGTTTTTTTTGTTAATTAGCTAATGGGCCAATTTTTACCATGAAAGTTTATTTTCTTCTCTTTTCTTTTATTCGTAGGTTATTTAACAGAATATTCGGGTTTTGCAGGTAGGATGTGCAGGTAGATTCGCTTTTTGTGATACTGAGGCACAATACTTAACTACTTGTTTCATTAGCTATTTAATTAGATTTACCTTCCCTTACTACTTAGGTGTTGTTTTTTTGGGCTTGTGGAAGGTGTTGTATAAATGTAACTTTGTTGTGACAGGCAGCTGAGCGACTTACACGTACATTTCCTGTATATGTTCCTTTTGTATGTTTCCTGTGACTGAAAAGTGTCCCTCTCTGTTTATTAAAATTAGAGAGTCACAGCTGGACCAACCCAGGAGTTACAAAACAGATTAAGCACAAATGGCTGAACCCGGGAGTGAAGGTGGAGTCGCTTTGAGAGCCAACACCAGGAAGGACTGAGGCACATTTGCTGGATCCTTTCAGACCGGAGACAGGAGAGTGGTGGAGGCAGCATGTGGGAAGGACTGGGCCTACGGATTATGTTTATGTGTTTGTGGGTGGGGATTTCTTGCCACGCCCACACAACGTTGAACCATGCCCACCAGAAGCGTCTACCACTCCATAGGCAGAGAGAGAGAAGCAAAGAAGGGCAGGTCCTACACCGCACAAAAAGGGGTTGGGTTTGGAACCAGTTTTTTGTTATTGAAGAGTACACTGGACCAGACCCTGTACTAGTAGGCCGGGTAAGAGCTATCAGAATTTGACTTTTCATAATAGAATTGTTGTTATCTTAATACTGTATGCTGACTTTATACCCCTTGATTAGCAAAGACTAACTAATATTATTGTATTATTATTACTATCATTATTGTTTAATATTGTTATCATTAAAAACTAAGCATGAATTAAAGTCAGAATTTATTTGTATCTAAATTTGGCTTCTCAGTCTTTTGAGGTAGCCTTGAATTTGCTAGACATAAATATTTAGTCCTATAAGGGCAAGCTTGCTGTTATGTGGAATTTTTGGTCAATGTAAAAATCAGCCAGTAAGCATTTTTAGTAACCCCTTAGTAATCTCTTCTAACTTTTCAGTATATTTTGCAAATCAAAATTGTTTTCACACAATTAGTGGCTCACACAATCAAACAACCAAATTAATTAAGAAATGGGGAAAATGCATTTTGCATCAGTTAAGAAAAGGTTATGTGTAAATTAGTGTATTACTGTGAATGTGTACACTTGAATTAATTTAGATATATTAATTTGTATAAAAAATTAGTTGCTGTTTACAAAAGCTAATTTATAATTATAATTAAGCTGCTAAACTGCTCTCTGGTCACTGTCTTTAAAATATGTGTATGCATGACGTTTTTTATATAAATGCAGTTTTATTTTCATACTTCTGTTACTCAAGTATTTATTTGTTTACTTAGCTACGTTCACTTTTATGGTCCATTCTTGCTAATTTGTTATGATAAGTTCTGAAACAGTGTGTTACTAAAATGGATAAATGGAGTAATATTTTAAAATATTATTTATGTATACTATATATATTTATTATACTAATTATTCTGCGTATCCATCTCTAGCTACACTTGGATGTCGACTCTGGCAATGGAAACATCAAGTATGTCCTTTCCGGAGAAGGAGCAGGCACAATCTTTGTCATTGATGACAAAACAGGGAACATTCATGCCACAAAGACTTTAGACCGGGAGGAGCAGGCCCAGTACACTCTAATTGCACAAGCAGTGACTCGAGACACCAACAAGCCCCTGGAACCACCGTCACAGTTTGTGGTTAAGGTGCAGGACATCAATGACAACCCTCCTGAGTTCCTCAATGGCCCTTACTATGCCAGTGTCCCTGAAATGGCTGGTGTCGGTGAGTGAGACTTTTTCCCACTCTTTTCTGTTCTCAGTTAGGTGTAGCTTTTGTTCTCTTCCGTGGTTGAGCACCATGTGAAGCATAGCAGTGTTGCCATTGTGTTTTGGATAGTAGTATAGTCAGGGACATTTGTAAACAATAAGAAAAAATATGGATCCCAGATGAAAGACTACTAAGCATTTGGAGATAAGGTGAATGCTCTATTAGCAAGGCAATCCCAATTAAAAACAAAAGTGCAGTACTGTGGCTCTGCAAAAAAGTGAATGTCTGTAGGAGTGGTTTGAAAACCAAAATTTAAGGTGTTCCAAAATTTGAAGACACTCTACATAGAAAATCTAACTTGCAAGTAACTGAGGTATTCTGCCAAGTAAAATAGATTTAAAAAACAGCATCACAATGCTATGTAAAGTTGGCAAACATATCCAAAATGTGAAATGGCTGTTATTGTGCCAAAAGTACTGATTTAAGTGTTGTAAAAATTCTGCAATCACTTTTCGATTTCTTACATTTCCAGTTACCTTAGGTAACTCTACTCTATGGCATTTTTTTTTTTTTTTTTTGGGGGGGGGGTTGTGAAGTGTAACTTGGCACACTTGCAGAACAAACACCAGGACTGGTGTCTGTCTAGTGGAAATTCATGTTTGATTTATAATCCAAATATACCTCAGAATTGTACTATACATTTATTTTTTTATTTCCAATATTGTATCTAAGTTGCATAATGTAATACTATATCATATTTTGTATTTAGGTTATTTATTTTGGATTATATCAGGTGTTCAGGTGTTGACACTATACATTCTGCTTGCATAACATAATATGTTTCAAATTAATATGTTACATATTATATCAATAATTTATTATATTATACATTTTATTTTCAGCGCCTTTCAAAACACCCAAGGTCACTTAGCACAGCTCACATTTCTGTGTAAGATAGAGAAGCCTTTGCTTTCTCCATAATTAGTCTCGGGCACTATAGAGTCCGGTGTGGCTGTACAATCGTCCACCATTTTGCCTTTGCTTTGCCTCTAACCAAAGTGTTGATGGTATGTGATTGATTAATTAATTGAATAGACTTACATATTCTGTTGCAGATAATAAATCTTTAATATTAATAAAATGCATATACTCTGGGCTCTGTCTCATAAGAGCTATTGCATTTTGGTTTTGTTTGGCTTTTCCGTGCACAAATAGTTGCCTAGATGTCGGATTTGTAATCAGCCAGTTCCTGTTGGTTTCTTTCTGTTCTCTCCATGCTGCTCTCCAGGTACTTCAGTGATACAGGTGACAGCTACTGACGCAGATGATCCAACATATGGAAACAGTGCAATGTTGGTTTACAGCATCCTCCAGGGCCAACCATACTTCTCAGTGGAGCCACAGACAGGTATGCAACACACCACTTCCTAGTTTCTGCATGATCATAAACAATAATCCTAATCATCACTGAGAAGTAAAGGCAATACATTTTAGGGAAAATGGTATGTATATTTTTGGGGGCATTCCATTTGGCTGACTTTGTCGGAAACCATGGTTACCATCTGTCTAATTGCTGCTCATCAGTGTGACACTGTTGCATCACAATATTTCTTGTGATTTTTAAAACTAGAGTATATGTTGCTTCTCAAATTCCAGTAGGACTGAAAATATGCCAATTCCAAAGTAGTACTTGCCAAATCAGAAAAGCTTAGATTGGAAATAGTGCCTGCCTACTCTGGAACACACCCAGTGCCCACATTTAACACCTTCTAGGCTTATTGTGCTGTCAGGCAGAGAGCTCAGCTGAATATAACTGGATATCAACAATCCAGATTTTATTCTCTTGTGTAACTGGCATGTCAGTTTACTAACAGGGAAAGTGGCAGGCTAAAACTTCACCAAATTAAAGCTCTGACTTCCACAGGATTATAGTTAAGATAAATAAGATAGGGTAAACTTTATGAATTCCTGGGGGAAATTCTTGGTAACACTTCACCTGAAGCTGTCATCTATAAAGCATAAAGATACCTTCATAAAGCATTTTAATTAAGAATGCTTTATACTGCATTATGAAGGTATGAATAGTGAATTAAAGATAAAAGTTTCATAAAGCATATATAAGGCATATTAAACATGGCTATAACGTGTCGTGTCTTTTTATAAATTTATATATAGCTTATAGATTCTTATCGACATGGCATTCATAGATAGTGTTACCAAGTTGTATAATACTATAAAATTAGTAGCTCACATTTCTGTGCAAGATAGAGAAGCCTTTGCTTTCGCCATAATTAGTCTCGGGCACTATACAGTCCGGTGTGGCTGTACAATCGTTCACCATTTTGCCTTTGCTTTGCTTGGAACAAAAGTGTTGATGTACCTTCGCAGGTATCATCAGAACAGCCCTACCAAATATGGACAGGGAGGCCCGACAGGAATATGATGTGGTCATCCAGGCTAAGGACATGGGAGGTCATATGGGCGGACTGTCTGGCACAACAGAAGTCAAGATTGTCCTCACGGATGTCAATGACAACCCTCCAAAGTTCCCTCAGAGTGAGTATGGGTTATATAGGATTGGTGAATCTCTGTTTGGCGGGGCTTCTGTACACAGCTCTCCAGTAATGAGATCCCCTGCAGAAAGATTTGTTCTTCAGATTGAGGTATTTCAAGTCACAGGTGATAAACACTGTTGGACGGTAGTTCTCTACCCTGGTCCTAGTACTACTTTCTGGTAGATTGTCAATTAATTAAGAATGAACTATTGTTTTGAAACTGTTTCAAATCATGTTGTTATATTATTGACTGGCTGCTACATTTCCAGTGTGCGAAATGCACAATCAAATTCTAAATGAAGCACTTAAATTTGTAGTTCCTAGACCCTAAAACATTCTTTGAGGACCTTCATCTTAAGTGCAATGTCTAGATAATTCAATCTTAAGACCTGTAGGATCTTATTTAGCTCATCCGTCTGAATAGCCCATCTATTTTCTGTAATCATTTGTCCCAATCAGGGTCGCGGGGGCTCCAGAGCCTATCCTGGAGGGAACAACCCTGTTGTTGGGGCACCAAGCCAATTTAGCCCTTAACTATATAATAATATTATTGAAAAACACATTTTTCAGTAGTGAAATTGAAGCATGTTAAGCCATATTGCCCAACTCTGTAATAAGAGCCAGAAACCAACATGCATTTCTCCAGTTAGACCTCAGGGTCTGGCATGAGATCCACAGTTGTAGGTTCTTAAATGGAATGCTTTACTGTCAGTGCATAAAATTTCAGTTTCTTCCTAATGGACAGATTCTATGAAATATGCGACATGTAAAAACCTTGGTTTGTTAGGACTGAATAAGCAGCAACATCTGCTGAGAAAAATAAAATCTATTAGGTATTCAGTGATGTGAGGTTTCATGTGCATTTGTATGCCTGTAACTCATTTTTACGATGAAGACTTAGCAAAAAAAAAACGGAAATTTTCACTGGGTATGTAATGCTGATTGCAGAGGTTACCCTGTTTCTCATGATGTCAGCAGAGGAAATGTGGTTTTAGGAGAGCAGAAGGCTTAATAGACACTTCAAAGCAGAAAGCAACATCTTTCGACTGAGACTGAAGTATGTAGCAGGTGGAACTTAACAGAAAATGCAATCTCACAAAGTTAATTGCCTTAACTAAAATTAACAATTTGAGTTTAATTATATCATTTTCATGTAATAGTCACTTTTAATTTCAGCTGAAAATGCTAAAATTAAAATCTTATTTTTTCAAGAAATTAATTCAAAAGCTTAACCTTACAAATACTTAATAGGCTTTTAAAAGTAGGGTTATTTTTCACTCATATTCCTGTACCTGCAGTCTACGCAGCTATGTTTTTGCATAGGTTGTAGACTAGTTTAGGTGTCGTAGCTTCTACAGTATATCATACACATTTCAAGTATTCTCCTCTTTATGCTACTTTGCTTTTATGAAGGACCTACATTAGCAGCTGTTTTTAACAAATTTACATTTACAACATTTGGCAGATGCCCTTAGCCAGAGCGACTTACTGTATATAAGTGCTCAGAAGTCTCATCAGTGAATACATTCTAATACTGGCTCAATTGAACCTGGATAAGAATACTATGACTAAAAAAATCTGTTGCCAAGTAATACAGTTTTTTCTTTTAAATAATAATGAGTATAATCCTGAAAGTGCTAATCCAGGTACTTCCGTAAGAGGTAGGTTTTTAGTCATCGTTTGAAGGCACCCAGTGACTCAGCTGTTCTGATATCTAGTGGAAGTTCATCCCACCACATAGGGGCCAAAACAAAGAAGAACCTTGATGCATGTATTCCTTGAACCTTGAGAGATGATGTGACCGCTTGAGCAGCGCAGGGTGAGAAGTTGTTTTAAGTTTGAGGGTGCTGCACTATTTTTGGTTTTGTTGGCGAACATCATTGTTTTGAATCTGATGTGAGCAACTAAAACCAGTGGAGGGAGTGTAACAATGGTGTGGTGTGGGAGAACTTTGGAAGGTTGAAAATGAGTTGGGCAGTTGCCTTCAAAATCAGTTGCAGAGGATGAATGGCAGTCAGAGGCAGACCAGCCAGGAGTGAACTACAATAGTCTAATCTCAAGATGACAAGAGATCGAACAAGTACCTGAGTGGCCTGTGTGGAAAGAAATGGATGAACCTTTCTGATGTCAAAGAGGAGAAATCTACAGGAGCAGGAAAGATTAACAATGTGAGAGGAAAAGGACAGATGATTAGTGTTATCCCAAGGTTACAGATGGCAACCAAAGGACAAATCATAGAGTTATCCAGGGAGATCACATGATCCTGGTGTGGGGATGGATCAGCCAGGATGAATAGCAGCTAAATAGTGGGTTTTGCTGGGCGTAAATTTCAGCTGATGAGCTGTCATCCATGATTTGATGTCTGCCAGACATGCAGAGATTCAAGTGGAGACTTCATTGTCTGAAGGAGGAAAGGAAAGCATGAGTTGGGTGTCGTCTGCACAGCAGTGATATGAGAACCCATGTAGGGATATGACCTCAGCAACAGATCTTCTGTAGGGAGAACAGAAGAGGATCAAGAACTGAGCCCCGAGGGATGCCAGTGGAAAGTCTGTGTGGACTTGATGTGTATCCTTTCCATGTCACTTGATATGACTGGCCTTCTAGGTAGGAAACAAACCATTGCCATGCTAAGCCACAAATTCTAAGACTCATAAGTATGGACAAGAGAGTCTAGTGGTTGACTGTGTTGAATGCTGCTGAAAGGTCAAGGAGGATGAGGACAGATGACAGTTTGGTTGCTCTGGCAACATGTCACTTCTCAGTGACAGCCAAGAGGGCATTCTCTGTGCTTTGAAGGCAGATTAGTTAGAATTGTGAAGGTTGTTCTGAGAGAGAGAGAACTGATTGTAAACTGTGTGTTGGAGAAATTTTGAAAGAAAGGGAAATGCTTAATGTGTAGTAGATGGGGTGAGAGAGAGTGTCTGACAGATTTTATATAAGATGGTGAAGTCTTTGGCTGTCAGTGAGGATGGAGCAGGAGTAGTTGACTTTTGACTTTGTAGCAGTTAGGTGATCAGGTAGGGTGATTCTAAAGGATACAAACTTAGGATCAAAGATGTGAAGAGGGGTAGCAATAATGTTAGAAGCTGGAGAAGGATGGCTGAAGACCAAGTTCAGGAAGTTTCCTCCTTTGAGTGTGGGAGAGCAGTTTTTGGATGTCAGAGAGAAGGAATAGAGAATAGGGAGAAAGCAGAAGGAATGGAGCTTATCGAGGATTGAAGTCTCCAAGGAGAGTGAGAGGGAAGAGACTGAACAGTGTATCTATTTCTCCAAGAAAGTGACCTAGGGGACCAGGAGGGTGGTAGATGACAATGATGAGAAGATTGATTGGAGAAGAAACTGCAACTGCATGGAATTCAAGGGATGAGATATTAAGATGGGACAGAGAGGGGTGTCTAACACCAATTCCAAGACAGCAGCAAGCCTGTAATTCCACCCCTCTCAGTTTCTCGTGGCGTGTGAGAGAAAGCATTAACAGAGGAGAGAACTGCCAATGAGTTCTATGGGGATATCCAGGTCTCAGTTAGAGCCAGAAAGTCAAAAGAGTGATGGGAGGCAAGGCAGGAATGAAATAAACCTTCTTTACAGCAGACTGACAGTTCCAGAGCCCACCTACCCCCCTTGTCCGAGACTGGGACAACAGGAGAGGGTAGGTAAGGTTGCTGGTGGTACAGCCTCTGGATTGTGGATGGGGTCTTCCGGGTCTAACAGATGTGAAGATCGAGATGCCTGCAGTTTGGATTATGGCTGAAGTTTAAGTCTGACTAATACAGTAGAGCTCTAACAGAGCTGGTAGCTAATTGTGCAAGAGAGAAAAGATGCCGAGAAGAGAAAGAGGAAAAAGATGGCAGGAAGAGGAATGACGGCAGTGGCAAATTATCACTGATAAGCTAAGTTGTGTTGCTAACTATTGTGGAGTATGTGTTGATTACAACCACCACAAATATGCATGTCTTTGGCAGATACACCTTCAGTATATCTTACTAAGCCCTGCCCTTATGGGAGTCCGAAAATACTGTTGATTAGTTACCTGAGAGAATTAATTGGAATTGACTAGCAAACACTTCAGAGTACTACAAAAACAGCAATACTAGTGACTTTAATCTAGTCTCAGAAATAGCAGCCAAAAAAACGATTCCTGTCTTACCAGCAGAGAAGAAATAAACAGATCTTAAAGCATGAAACAATGAAATGAAACAAATCTAAAGAAGGCTTTTCACTTTTACAAAAATAGCATTTTTTAGCAGTGACCCAGTTAAAGGTATATAGTCATATATAACAATGTTTCGCTCACGTTTATGCACATATGACAGTGGTCCCATAAGATTATAAAAGCTGAAAAATTCACTTAGTGACATCATAGCGCTATGCATCACTCACATTTTTGTGGTGATGCCAGTATAAACAAACCAACTTCGCTGCCAGTAGTGTAACATTATAGTACACACCATTATTTACAGCATACTGTCACGAGCGAGCGGGCAAGCAGGCGAGCAGAGCCAGATGGATGGGGGAAATGGGGTTTATTCAGGACTAAACAGGGCAGCAACAAACGAACATTGACAATCTAATGACAGATCTCACGTACTGGGGAAAGACGCGGGCTAAATACACAGGCAGGTCAGGGATTAACAGGACACAGGTGATCACGATCGGGGCAGGAACACAAGGTAACGAGGTGGGCGTGGCACACGGGAGGATCGTACGGAGCTGGGCGTGACACATACAATACATGATAATGATAATAAGCAACCATGTTATTGGTTTATGTATTTACTCTACCATACTTTTATTGTTATCTACTGTAGGGCATACTGTATAGCCTAGGTGTGTAATAGGCTGCACCATCTACATTTGAGAAAATACACTTTATGATGTTCTAACAATTTTGAAATCTCTATTGATTCTGGATAAGTGAAACTGCACTGTAAATACATTATTTCTACTTTTTATAGGCTGTATATTTATCATATAATTCCTGCTTTTACTATATGTTTGTTTGATATTAGGTTTTATGTGTTTCCTAATATGATTTGTTTGGTTATTTTTTTGGGAGTCTGGGAATGCTCAAAATTGTTTCCCATATAAATTAGTGGTAATTTTCGGCTTATAAAAAGTTTCTCCATCTCGGTGTTCTATGTCAGATTGATGAAAGGCAGCCGGTCAGACTTGTTAGCCTCTTGGAGCTGTGAAGTCCTGCAAGTTCTGGCCGAGCTGTCTGACATGAGCTGTAAAGTGATTTTAGCTCCCTCTTCAGGTGTGTACTCCATGTCCATCTCAGAAGATAAAGGTCCAGGTGAGGAGGTAGGCAGGCTGAAGGCCAGGGACCCAGACCTTGGGGAGAATGGCTTGGTGACATACAATCTGATTGAAGGCAACAGCATGGACGTCTTCAAGATTGTCACAGACTCTGGAACCCAGGAAGGCATCATAAAACTGCAGAAGGTGAGGAGCATGGTGGGGCAGATGATTGAACAGCTTTACAAATCATTCTCCAATGAATGGATTTAGGAGTAAGCTATTTGATACTGAATTAAAGATAAATTTATCAAAACAAACATTTTACACTTAAATAAAAAAGTTGCATTATCACAACTTCAACACATTTTATGACATATTACCTCATATGTGTTTTCAAACACAAGTATGAAACATTTAAGATACTAAGTATTTGTATATTAATGTTGCACAGTACGCTTCAGTTGTCTCTGCCTGGTAACTCACTCTCATGTCTCAGATCTCTTGATTGTTCATGTTAATGAAGGAGGGGAGATGAATCTCAGGTAAATATTATTTGTTGGTTTGCCATTAATTAGTTAAGCTTCAGCTTTCATTTTGTAAATGGATTAACACACTGGTTTTAGTACAACAGACACAAACTGTCATGCTTAATTAGCCACGTGGATGTGTTCAAAAGCAACACGATTCGCATTGTTTTTAACACATCTGTTTTTAGGTTCCTGAACTTTTAAAAATCAGGTTTGCTGTTTTGTTTTCTGTTTTTAGATAATCAAGGTTTTCTGAGGTGTGTTGAGACATCGTGCATCTCTTGTAAGAGGTCATGCAAATGTATCTGCCAAAGGGAGTTTCAGTGTCATCAGTATTGCTATGCAGTGTCCATCTGTGAAATTTGCGCAGCAGTTATTATTATAGTAATTAATATAAATGTAGGTTAATTGAAAGCAAGGCTCAAAAACAGTTCCTGTCTATTCTTGCATTTCTACGCTGACATAACTATCACTTGTAAGCAGCAGCAGACCTGTAACTCCACCCCTCTCAGTTTCTCGTCGTGTGTGAGAGAAAGCATAAACAGAGTAAAAGTAAAATTTTGCTTGAACAAAATGTTTAAAATATACAGTTAATTTAGTTCCTTTTACAAATATATATAGTCCTAGTGTAATTAAAACATAAGGTGCCATAGCTATTAGACTGGACAACTAGGTTTGTATTATTGAAATGTTCTAGCACATCTAGGATGGTTAACATAAATATCTAACTTGCCTTGACTTGTAGGATTTTGAGAGACTACCTTTATTTGTTTAAGAAAATGTTTATAGTAAGCTTGATATAAATGTATAGTATGGTAAGTATAGTAAAGGATGGATAGTTGTATGGATGTATACTGTAGTAAGCTCTAGAAATGCACAAAGCACATAAAATACTCCATGGAATAGAACCACGTGAAGCATGGTGATGATCCAAAGACAGCTGGGAGTTTAGAGATGAGGCTTAAGTTGTTGTCCGCACAGAACACAAAGTAACATTATCTGGTAATTTAGATTTTAGAGAATTAACGATATATTCTAGAAATCTTAAATATTATGTTTGCGATTATATTTTCTGTGATGAGTTGGCACCCCGTCCTTGGTTATTCCCTGCCTTGTGCCTATAGCTTCCAGGATAGGCTCCCGATCTCTGTGACTCTGCAAAGGACAAGTGGGTATAGAAAATGGCTGAATGGATAGATTTGTTTTCAATTTTGTTTTCTTTTTAAAAAATTAAATTAAAAATGTTCCTTTCGGGCTGCTCTTTTTGTTCTTTAAATCGGTGGTATAGAGAGAGAAAAAATTAATTTCAGACAATATATAATAACATGCCGTGTGTATAAGGAACACACGGTGCAGGGTCCAGCACTGTGTGGATTTGTCAAATGCCAGGACTAAGTGTGTAACTGGAAGACATGCAGCTGTCTCTGCCTGTGTCAGCATACAAAGGGGCAGGTGGGGGGGAAGGAGGGGGCGCATTATCACATTCATGCTGAATACAATAACTTTGATGCCAGACTGCTGTGCTGTGCAACAACAGCCTTTAGGTACACCTCTCACTATTTAATTACCCCTCACCCCTCAAAGTAAGGTAAAAATTAGAGCTGAAATTACTGACAGATTTGCTGAAGTTTAATCAAGTATTCAGTCTGAGCCGCAGGCAGGAGGCACCGCTGGAATCTTAAGAGGCAACCTGACATTATTGTGGACGTTATCTGCTGATGATTAGTTTTAGCTATCAAATGATTTAGTGGCAGAATATAAGACTTGGAAGGTGACCTGCACTGTCTGGAGAACAGAGGAGAGCTTGTATTT
>JAODKE010000020.1:2833033-2863263 GCA_026779605.1 Mormyrus hasselquistii
ATATGGGTGGGAAGGAGGGGTTCTGAAATTTGCAAAAAAAATGGTCAATAGATGATGGATTTGTTGTTAAAATCAAGTGAATGTAAAAGAACGATATTTTCTTCTCTTTTTTCCTAAAGAATCTTTATGATTCCTCAGACCTTGAATTGCAGTTTATTTTGGCCTCTCATGATTCACGCATGACGATATATGTAGTCCTTAAAAGGCTGAATAATCTGTAGTTGTATGTGGACAGTCATAAAACAAGAAACCTATGAAAGGTTTGTTTTAGAGCGAGCCACACACGCAGTTAAACTCTATGTTAACAGCGCCCCCTGGCTCCTCACAACAGTAGCTGAAAATGTAAAAAAGAAAAATTACCATAGTCCGTTTCACACACATTAATATTATTCTGTTGTAAAAGCAGACTTCCTAGGCATAATTAGGGTAATATATAGATTGTACTATTCTACAGCTAAATTCCGCTGTGACCATGAAGAGCTTCTGATGATTCCATTCTCTCAAGTTATATATATATATATATATATATAAACTTATCTACTGGAGAGAAACGTGTTATATAGTGACTGATGTAATGTGAATCATTTGTCAATGTTTGGTTTTTCGTCCTATGGCAGGCCGTTGATTTTGAAAGTAAGCGAACATACACCTTACGGGTGGAGGCATCCAACGTGAATGTGAACCCACATTTCTTCGCCTTGGGGCCCTTCAAAGACACAGCTACCGTGAAGGTCACAGTGGAAGACGAGGATGAGCCACCAGTCTTCACTGCATCTGACTACAACTTTGAGGTGGAGGAGAATGCACCAGAAGAGACTATTGTGGGGCGGGTCCATGCCAAGGACACGGATATGGGCAACAAACCCATTAGGTATGAACCCCACTGCCGCCATTCCATCATTTGTTTGCATCTGTCAACAAAGTTTAAGCTCCATCACTGCCATGAGTGGCTAGAATTGTTAAGGGAGACACCTTAACA
Source organism: Mormyrus hasselquistii (assembly GCA_026779605.1). Classification (NCBI taxonomy): domain Eukaryota; kingdom Metazoa; phylum Chordata; class Actinopteri; order Osteoglossiformes; family Mormyridae; genus Mormyrus; species Mormyrus hasselquistii. The sequence continues at coordinate 2,834,013 of JAODKE010000020.1, forward strand.
TCAGTGGATTCCTTTCCTCTATAGGTATATGATTCCCCGCTACACTGACCTGGAACGATTCTTCAGCATTGACCCAGAATATGGAATTATCAGAACAACAAGGCCACTGGACCGTGAATCTTTGCCTTGGCACAACATCTCTGTAAGCGCCATTGAAATCGGTAGGTTCGCAATCCGACTAGTAAAGTCCAGATTGGCATAGTCTGCTTCTGTTGTGTTTCTTGATTTAAAAGCAGTTCCCATGACAATTAAAACTTGATACTAAAAATTCATAATGGGACAATAGTAGCCAGGATTATAAGTATAAACTATTTTTCCATATTTCTGTTAACAATGTAATAGACATATCAGTGGTATCTCCTTCTCCCCATAAGTGATAATTTAATGCCATATTTATAACATAAATAAATCAGCAGCTTTTAAATTCCAAAATGCAAAAATAACACAGTACCCAACTATTGCTCTCTACAGGTGGCCATCATCAGGATGCTAAAGTGCGTGTCAACATCAAAGTAAGAGACGTGAATGATAATGCTCCCGAACTGGCCTCACAAAATGAAATTCTTTTGTGCGAAAATGTAGCATATGGCAAAGTGAGTATTTTTACTGTGCATATTCACCTACTGTAAAAGCAAACAGAAACTGCAAAAAATGAAGCTAAACCATGCTTGTGCTAAATATGAGTGATCTTGTATAACCATAATATAGACACTTTATTTATGGACACCTATCTAGTACCTGGCAGAAATGATTTTGCCACCATTTCAAGGATGTACTTCTAACCTTCCTGTTGGCTTTAACACGTCTCACCACTCTCCTCCCACCTCTCTCATTAACAAAGTATTTTGTCAACCATAGAAATACCATTGACTGCTTTTTGTTCATTATGCCATTCTTTGTAAACTCTATCGAGTGACGTGCGTGGAAATCCCAGGAAGATGCCTGTTTCTGAGATGTTGGAACCAGCACTAGTCAAGTTTTTGCACACACTGAGATTTTCTACATTTGCATGTTACTCACTTAACACTTACTCAAAATATACTCAGTATTCTTTGCTAACAAAGAAATTCACAGTATGCTCACCATTTGAGTAACTTTATTAGCAAGAAAATGTCATATCTTTGATTAATCAAAGTAACCTCCTCTAGCATTTATATCAGCAGAGAAAATTCAAGGCATTCATTCTACAAGGAACATCAAATACTGCTCTATTTCATGGAATGAAGCAATTAACTAGTGCATTTAAAGTTAAAGGGCAGTCTAGAATTTGACTATGCCTGTTATATATTCTTTCCATGTTATAAAGGAAACTTGTTTTATTTGACTTATATTTTCATTTATTGTGGTTCACTCAACTTTCCAATGCTTCACAAGAATAAATAATCTACAGTTTATAAAATAAATGGAAAAGTGGTAAAAACCTGTGATGTGTTTTTGGCTGGTAGTGTAATGCACCAAGAAACGTGTTAAAAATTACTTCATCAGACAGATATAACTAATACACTGGCCACTGAGTGTAGAGAATGTACTTGTGCCAAGCGTTTAAACACTAATTTTTTTTCTTTATATTATGTATCTACGTAAAAAGTAAAATCAATGAAAAAGCTGCAGTTTAGACATTATATCCAAGAATAAGAGGGAAATAAGAAAACAAGGGCTGATCTGGATGATGCATAAATGCTTTCAATTTAATAGTTTCATGGAACAAAAAGGATGTGAAGGCATTTGATGTCATGATGTTTCCACTCCGCTCTGCATTTCAGATGATCGAGATCATAAGCGCCGTGGACAAGGATGAAATGGCCCCGCATCAACATTTCCGCTTCAGCATTTCCCCAGAGGCCACCGGCAAACAAAACTTCACTGTCAAGGATAACCGAAGTGGGTGGGCAACAGTGTCATACTGCAGCATGCAGTTCAGAAATGAAGGGCTAATTAATGCCCGTCCTGTTCAGCAATTTCAAAAGGGAGATACATAAACATTGTAAATTATTTATATATTCATATCATACCCTCTAAATAATAAAGTGGCCATGTCAGTCATGTTTCAAACAAGATTAATTTCACATTATATGAGACAACATGTTGCAAATGTTGGTTATTTTTTTTTTATTTTGTGTCTACATATAAATGAGAAGATTGAGGTGAATGCCACAAAAAGATGCATGACGTAATTGAAAAAGGTTTATAATCTCAGGAAAGAGTAATTTATCTGATGTGTGGCGGAATCATTTCTACCTTGTAACAATTTAGACCTTAAATACAGAATCTTTCCTTAAATTATCCTTAGTTATTGAAAATTGTTTGAATAATGTCATATCAATGACAAAATATATTGCTAATTTTCAGTAATGTATGCCCCTTTTAAGAAAACTCGTCAATTTGGATAGACCCTGAAGAATACTGACATTTATTAATTTATTTTTATTTCACCTCTAGCAATGTCCTTGTATTAACTAAAAAAAACTGTCTTTCTCAACCTTAGATTTCACCTTCTTCCATGAAAGCTTTGAGTCTGTCTGAAAGCATTTACCATATGTCATTTGAATCACTGCTCTGTGTCCTTCAAGTTATGCTGTAACATCTCACTATCTCCCCGTTTCACACCACAGACAGCACCGCCAGTCTCTACGTGACCCGGAAGGACTTCAGCCGGACGACCCAGGATATTTACCACCTGCCAATCAAGATCAGTGATAGCGGCAGTCCTCCCATGAGCAGTACCAGCACTGTAGTCTTGCGAGTTTGCAGCTGTGATGCCAGGGAGACCATCCTCTCCTGCAATGCACAGCATTTCATTCTGCCAGCGGGACTCAGCATGGGTGCCCTCATTGCCATCTTGGCCTGCATTGTAATCTTGCTGGGTAAGTCGCTCACCTACATCCCAGCTGCTTCCATTTCACCAAGAGGGTTTGGCTGCTGTCCTGAAATCGCTAATCTAAAGGGCAAAGGAGTAATTAGTCCAAAATATGCAAGAATCACCTGACTAAGAAGAAGTTATATCACAGAGTAAAATGAAAAAAAAAATTGAAATGGAAAAAGGTTGAAAAAGGGGCTACAAAAATTATGTACTGCAGTAGTTTTATGTAATATGCTTCTATATTTCCTCTTTGCCATGTTAAATGTAACTTAATTCAGTTAAATTATGGTTTAATTTTATATTATCTGTAGAGGCCATTGCAATATGAGCACAAGTCAGTAGACATCTCTCTGAGGTTATTGTGCATAATATTCCAGTTTGGACCCCAGGACTTAGGCTTGTTGTGGTCATTCTGGTTAAACTGACCAGATTGATTGAGCCCCTACAGTAGTATAAGACACCTCAAGAATGTCTGATGTGGGAAGGTACAGAATTTCTATAGGATCAACTTTGCTGCCCATATGAGGGCAGTGTCTTGGTCTGAAGAAAATAAAAAGAATTTGTCTCATAATGCAGTCCATTCTAGTCACTGTCGACACTTTCGGACAGTTTGCTGCAATTAAGTCTCACAGGTTCATTCTTTTCAGAATTAGGAAACAGAGATTGATACCTCCTCCTCTGTTGTTGCAGCCATTGTAGTTTTATTTGTGGCGCTGCACAGGCAGAAGAATGAGCCCCTCATGGTGTTTAAGGAAGAGGACATTCGGGAAAACATCATTACGTACGACGACGAGGGTGGCGGCGAGGCCGACACTGAGGCCTTTGACATCGCTACGCTACAGAACCCCGATGGGGCCAACGGTTTCCTGCCTCGGAAGGACATGAAACCAGAGCTGCAGTACCCAGTTCAACAGAGACCGGAGCTGGCGACTAGCGACGTCGATGTGAACTGCTTCATCAGGAACCATCTCTGCGACGTCGACAATGACCCCAATGCCCCGCCGTATGACTCCATCCAGGTGTATGGTTATGAGGGCCAGGGCTCTGTCGCTGGTTCCTTAAGCTCCCTGGAAACTACCACGAACGACTCAGACCTGAACTATGACTACCTCCAAATCTGGGGACCACCGTTCAAAAAATTAGCCGATCTCTATGGCACCAAAGACTCTGTCAACAACAAATTGTAACAGAGTTCCAGTGGTCACCCTTCTATGAAAAAGAGTCTATCAGTTTGCTATAACTAAACCTTAACTTTATTTGTGGAAAAAATTATGTGATTTTAAGTATCGTTATACTCTACGAGATCCTCATACTAAAGGGGCTAAAAATTTTTATGCAGTGTAAAGATGGACGGCAAAACAAATTTTAGAGGGATTTGAACGTAATCATATACAGCTCTGCAGGTCACCTTCTTGTTGCCTGGATACATACAGCAGGTTAACTGATAGAGACCCCAGGTAGGAGAGGCAGTTGAAATCAGAAGAGAAACCAGTTTGTTCTGTGAATGAGTCAACAACTGGAATTAAGTTATATACAGAACAGCAGATAACATACCAGATCACTTCTCTATGTCCATTTTATAAAGCATCTTTTATGTGTATGTGTGTCTATGTACACATACATATACGTAAAATGAGAAAATGATTGTCCACTCTTTCCAAATGAAGTATCTATCACAACAAGCAAGCTGTGAGCTCTGATATCGCCTTAAATAATACTTATTTTTTGTTTGTTGTAACCAGGGGATTATATCCTGCCTGAAATTCAAATACCATATAATAAATAAATAAAGTGAAATGTGCTGCTGTGTCTCCCGAACATCAAAATTATACATGCTGACATGCTGATTATTATACAAACTTGTTTTCTTGATTATCTTTTACAGGAGCACCATTTCACTGTGTTTTATATAGCTGAAATTAATTCAAGAAATATTTTGAACTGATTTCACGTGTGAACCAAAAATTGCTTGTGTTTTTAAAGGTAACTAGCCCAAAATGGAAATGTCACTACATTTAAATTTGTAGTTTGGTCAAACGGCAATTCCAGTGCCAAATATTACCATAGAAAGCTAATCCTATAATCGTTATTAATTATGTTATCTTACATTTTCGTATTGTCTTTTATTGAATGACAATAACACAATCCCTAGTGAAAAATGCTGTGAAACACGGTGCTCCTGGATAATGTTTGATTCTTTATGTTCCTTTGTCTTCACCCTAGACAGAAAGGATCAGTATGTCACAAAAAAAAAATCTAATTTCAATGTCAAATTTATGATTCCTATTTATAAAATACATTTCAAAAAACATATTTTAGTATATAGAGACATTAGTATTTCTGTGTGTAAGGCATTGAATCTCAGCTATGTTTTATGAACATCGATTGGACGATTGCCCTACTATGTGCTTCAATCTAAGAAGCAAGAGTTTTTTCAATAAACCTTTTATAAAACAGTATATGGTGTTACTCAATCTAAAATTATATTGTTAGTCCAGGCATTCCAGCCTATAATGCTGCCCTGCTGGCAAAACAAATAAAATTGACTGATTTTATATAACTAATTAGGACTGGGGTAGTGCACATTGCATGAACATAAATGCACATACTAAAGTACACATGCTCTGAAATAGACATTCTTATAAAGGAAGGCTTATTTCCTCTGCATGGTTTTCTTTCTAAGTAAAGGGTGCCATGCAATTTTAAAGAACAATGGCTGATAATTTACATGAGGGCAGAATTGTGGCTCAGTAGGTCATATTTTAGCCTGATACCTCCTGTGTTGTGGGTCTGACTTTGAATTTGCATTCCTTTCAACGTATTCATGTGGGCTTCCTCCTTTATAGCTCTGACCATAGCTTGGGTATGTTGTGCATATACTGTAAATGCGTGTCCTGAAATGGATTGGCATCCCTTCTAAAGTCTCCACTGGCTAAGTGATTATGAAAAAAGGATGAATGAGACATTTCTTAATGTCTTTCGAGGAAAGAATTCAGCATATACAAATTTCTTAATCTGTGGACATTTGTAATCCAGAATCTCATACTTGGGATGAATAAAGTATATCCATCCATCCAGAAAATAACATGGATAAACTTTATTCACATCATTTCTCAGTGAAATTAATTGCCAGTACTGCAGCATGTCAAAGTGACTGCTATTCTTATGCAGGTCAGATATATGGCCGCAGTAAATATCACTGACATGAAATGACTATACTTATGAGATCAGGCAGATAGTAACATTCTAAATCAATCAATCAATCTTAAGCATTTAACATTTTTCTTCATAATGGTGGGAAGACGGATGAATGAATAGATGAACTTTTTTACAAGCAGTTTTTTCACAGAACTCGTCAGGGGGATTTATGGTAATTTTTACAAATGGAACAAAAGGACATGAAAATATGGCAGAAAATACAACAAATAGCAAAACATCAACTATTTCATACATACAACATAAAAGGAACCACTGGGCAATTGAACAGATGCAGAGAATAAAAATACTAAGGGGTAACGAGACTAACACAGGACAGGTGAGGCTAATTAACAAAGACCAGGAAAACGGGGAACAGATGAAACTAATAAACTAAAACAAGAAACTCAAACCAGGAAACAGAATCTAACAATGGGAATAACAGACCGGTAATAAACACAATCAAGAGCATAAGGGCAAAAAATCAAAACCGAATACAAATCAAAACACAGGGACTAGAAATCTGATACAGTTGAAACACAAGTGAACAAAATCTACAAAACTACAAAAACAGAAGGCAGGATTTGAACACATGACAGAGGAGTTCACAGACAACTGTATGCACAACACATACCATACCATGCGGCTGACAAGGAGCAAAGGAAAACACAAAGAGTGACAGAAGGGACAGGATGGCCAACAACGCCTGCTGACCAAACAGAGAAGGGACATGAAAGACTTGGAACAGCAGGAGCTGACCCTGACAACATTATGAAGAAGTTGTGTTAGCTAAGTGTCTCAGAGAATTTAACTATATTGCAGTATAGTGAAAGAGAGGAGGAAGAGAAGCCACAAGGGACAGTAGAGTCAATATCAAAACAAGCCACAGAACAGGATCACACTGGTGCATATACGTATAATCTTAGGGTGTTTGCTTAGCTCACAAATATGAGACTAGAGAGGAAAGTTTTTATCCGAGACTTAGGCAATATAGAAAATTTGTTTAAATCCTGGCTTTACTCGAAAAAGCACAGGCTCTCTATGAGAAAGCCTTTAATTAATACTCTTATTTTTGAGTACAACATTATAACAAGCATGTGTGAAAAAGTATACTAATACTAGACTGTATAGAAAGTTAGATTCTTAGGACACATTAGTGCTAGTCCATTATAGGCTTCAAAAGTAAGTAGCATTATTTTATATTCTACTTTAATTTGCCAGCCAGTGAATACATGACTTTAAATAATTTTATCTAATAATAACTCTAAATAACAGCAGCATTCTGTACCCACCAGACATACGTCAGGGCACGGTTTAGGTAGCCAGGTAGCAGATTGTTACATTATTGTACTTCTAGCGCAATAAATGCATAAAACTATTTTTATCCAGGGACAGCAATATGAGCCAACCCTATGTAGGACTAGTGTGAGAGACCAGCAAGCAGATGCAGAATGTGTTACTAACCCAAACTTCACTGAAAATCCAAAAATCATCAAAAAACAAAAGAATATCCAACAATGGAAAATCCTGGGTCCAAAAAAATGAGGTCAACCAAACAAAATGTAGCCAAAATTAAAGCATAACATAACTGAACTTACACTGAACATAACTGACCTCCCCAAATAACACACTGGGGAAACATATGAGACGTAAACTTAAGAATATAAGCCCATGAATGTTGATACAACTATACCTTGTTAAATTAACATCCTGACAACTAAAATTTATTAAATGTGCCTTGTGTGTTTCAGGAGAAAAGAGATGAAAAATCAAACTATGTATAAATGCATATAAATGAAACCGGGGTAAAGCATATTCAAGTAGTACTTGTGCATGCGGGTCAAGGCAAGGTTACCATATTACTGTACCATTGTGTGGCCGTCTCTGGCCATCACAACTAGTAATCATCACCATCCATTCAGTCGAGTATGACTCTTGGCCAATCTATGGATCAATTCCTTCCATGTATTGTGATCTAACACAACTTATAATACTAGAAATAGACTACAAAAAAAGAGTTCAGGTAGATTTATTTTGTCATAATAAGCAAGTGGCAATGGAGGATTCAATACAGCTAAGCAAAGTAATTCATTAACCTCTGGTGAACAATCAATAAAATCAAAATCAGGGTGTGACTGATAATTGTGTTACAGTTATGCTTCTATATTCCTTAAAACTTCCTGAAGACAAAGTGTTGTGTGATTTCTGTATCTTACTATGAGATCACGGGGGACACAAGGTAGGGGTACGCCTTGGATTGGATGGCACCTAAACACACTCACTGTGGACAGTTTAAAGACCTCAGGTAGCACCACATATCTTTGAACTGCAGGAGGAAACTGGAGTACCCAGAGGAAACCCATATGACAAAGAGAAAGAAGATGCATACTCTGCACACACGGGACTGAGACAGCATTCGGTTCCCTCACCCAGGGGATGTGAAGTAACAGTGCTACCTATTGAACCACATCTTCTCACATCATTCAAAAGGAAAATTATATAATCATACAAAAATATACAGAAAATTTCCTTCCACTAAGTCAAACAAAGCATACAAAACTTACTTAGCTAGATCAAAGTGATTTACAAAGTACAAACTTACAGGTACCAGGAGTATATTTGAGTAAACATTATGAATTATGTGCAGCCTGTGCTTATCTACATTGAATGAACAGTCTAATAATAAGGTATATAATATATTTTTTTAAATGATCATGCTGAGAATGAACACATCTGAAATCACTGATGTCATTACGCTTCAGAGATCTGATCTTGACATACAGAGACTTTCCAGCAGCATCATATTGATAAGCCTGCAAGGAAAGAGATCTCTTTATTCTCGTTCTTTTATGTTGTGCTCAGTGTTTCACTAATAATTTTGACCCTTTTCTGTCTCCTCATTATCTTCTCAGGAACCATGATGTAGTCATATTTAATTAGCTCCTAAAATTAGATTAGGACTTGAAAGCAGAGCTATATGCTGTTTCAGTGGTTCATTACTTCTCATGTATAATCAAAAACTGGGTTTCTTCTTCCATATGACTTGCTCTTTGTCGGGAAAGGGAGGCCAGTCTGTATTCGACTACCTCTACACTGTTGCATCGTTATGTTTGCTATATTTGTAAGACAATATGTTACATTGTGAGTTTTCCTCACAATACAGCATACTCTGCAACAGTATTTTCAATGTTTACAAACAGTGTGAAGGATACAAGAACATTTTAAAAAAATAGCAAATGCGCAACAGTGATGAATTCAAAAATCTACAGACACATGCAGGTAAGCAATGAGGCACAATCACAAATTTTGCCTATGACCATTAATTTAGAGTTCTTTAAATTCTTTGTGTAACTAAACTGCAAAAGTGTGAGCCAACAGCTGACAGATATTTCCCTGCTGGATTTAGGTGGATAAATGCATATTGTAAGTTTTTTTTTCTTAATCAAAATTTAAATAAATATTACTCCAAGGAATAATTTAATGATATTATTTTGCTGAAGGCTTCTTGTTAACTAAGATTTAAGAGTGAGCTTAACAAAGAGACCATTGAGAACACTAATTATATTAAACAGATCCCCAGATTGGTTAAGAACATTTTTTGACCTGTTTATACCTAATTATTTTTGTACTGTTGCAAAAAACAAAAACAATTAAATATTGGTTCCTTAGATTAAATTAAACCACAACCACAATACAGACACACACAGGGATTCTGATTCAAAGCCCAAATATAGTGGTGTAATATAACTATTATCCAAACTAAATCCAATGTGCCTCACACTGCACTTTATAATGTACACTATCTGCAATATGAACAACTTCCCTTTCATCTTCAAAATGGAACAAAGGGAAAATGTAAATGTTGTTTATATTATAATCATATAATTGTCCCTTAACCTGCATGAAATCACAGTAAGACTTAAACCTATGAAGTACTGGGTACACTCTGGACATGAACATGATTCCAGGACATCATAGGGCACAAGCACAATAATATAATAGAGAAAATTTACAGAAACCAATTAACATGTCTTTGACGGCCAATACACATGCAAACTTCATCTACACAGTACTGGTACAGTATCCACAATATAGGGGCAAGGCTACAATTCTACCCATTAAACCACCAAATGACTCTTTAAGGGCATTTTAAAGTATTTTATTTGATTTATATATATATATATATATTTGCTCAATTTTGTTGCACAGAAGGATAATGGAAATGGTTTTACTCTCTGGAACTTTTGACAAATGAGTTGCTCAGTATTTAAATTGACTTAAAACAATTGTCTTTCTTTGTTTAACAAGTTTAACTTTGTTGTCCTACACCAAGCCTGGAGGCTTTTGCTGCCAACAGATTTATTCTGTGTTTGTATAAAGTGCTATCTTATGATCTACTTTATAATGGTGGTGTCGTAAACCAGACATGAGTCACCAGATTTACTCATTGCTACAGGGTGTGATACTGTGATAGGGTGTGACTTTTATAAAAGCCACAAAAACTTAATCATCAGATGTGAATTGTTCATGCTTAATTGGTTTCACCTGCCTCTCCTTTGTGAATAAATTTTTGGCTTTTCTTTGACACACAGACATGAGATTTATTTATTTGTTTGTTTGTTTGTTTGTTTGTTTATATGTTTGTTCATTTGGTAACACTTGACGCCATGACTTAAGTAGTTTATAAACACATTCATAATGCATTATATATATTTTGGAAAAGCATATTATAGCTGTGATTATTATGCATTATGAATCATGAAGTTCTCAATTATAATGCACTACAGATACCTATATAAAGCAGCATAAAAGCATCCTTAACACTTATACAGACCATTATAATGCATTATGTATAGGTATGATTAGAGTATTATACAGTAGATGAGAAAAGCATTCGTAATGGGTAATATAATATGGCTATAATATGTTATGCTGTTTGATAGTTATAGTATTCATCTATCATGTATCATGTTTATAATGCCGTATGCATGCATTATTATTTGTTATGAATGTATTTATAAAATACTAAAACATGGCCTTAGGTAAAGTGTTACAGTTCCTTTTCTTCCCTTAGGCTGTCTTGCCAAAACAACTGGTACTTTTGTGTTATTCTTCTTCTCTGTTTATGTCATGATTCCAACTGGAGTAATTCTCTGTCTTGAACATCAAGTAGCTTCATGTACTTTGAAATTGTTTTAATAATATTCATATTTAATGCAGAATAATGCTATTGTTCTACACAGACCTCATGGCTTGACAAGTGCTGTGTCATGCTTAACATGTTGAAATTTAACAATGAACCTTCATCAAGTGAAAGTAATTTACTTTTTGGCAATAATCATCAGCATATTAAGACATTGCTGAAGTCTATGTCTTTCATATTCTTATAAAAGAAATTTTTATAAAATCTATATCAAAAACAGCTGCCAAGTTGTTTTAAGATACTTTTATTGGGTAAAATAACGTAATTTCTTCCATTTTTATCTACAGTTAGTTTCTGATAGCAATCTATGTATGTTCTACTCTAACAAAACAATTCTGATACTCATACTGTATTCCTGATGTCTAAAGCAAACCAATTCAAGCAGATGATTCTGTACTATTTTTGATTACATTTACTGTTCATACAAAAGGGAATTATTACGTAAATGTCGAGGCAAACAATTTTAAAATAAATCGTGGTTTGTTTTATAATCTACTGTCATGGATTTGTTTCACCTTATGGAATTAGCCTTACCTGCCATCGTAAACTGAACCAGAAAAAAATGCAGGCCATTATCCAAAATGCACTTCACCACATGTAAAATTTTTAATAAACTGTCAATTGCATAGCAGCTACTTAAATTTTTATACTTACTAATACTAATTTTGTGGGTGTAATGTTTAATTTAAAGATAAGGGAAGTTTATGTGCTTTAAGCCTTGAAGCTAAAATATGTTCAAATTAAATCATGGAATTGGAACACTTCCACTTTAAGAAAGAAATACTTAAAAACCCTGTAGACACAAATGAACTGCAAATAACCCTCAGAGCACCTCACACCTCATTGACAGGGTACCTCGCTCTCTCCCATCAACCCCTGATTAAGTTACCGACTCCGATAGGGTCAGTTGGCTTTCGTTGCAGAAAATGCTTATCAGTCGGTTGCTGGTAATCAGTTTCTAAGGAAATGTAACTGTTTAACCATCGCCATCACTTTTCCTCTGTCTTCCTCATGTTGTTTAAAAACTTCGACTACAGGATGGTTACTCAAAACTATGATTGTCGTTAAGAACTTTTCAATTGATCTTACAAGACTGTGCAGGACTGAAGGGAGTTTATGCGCCAAACTGCGGTCATATTTTTTGATGGAAAAAAAAGATGCTGGGGCTGATTTGTCTAGTTCAAAGGTCTGGACTTCTTAGCTCCCTTTATCTAACAGTAACTGCAAACTAAATTGAGTATGACATGAATCTTTCTCTGAGAAGCAAAAAAACATTTTTAAAATTCTACAAGTAAAAATGAGCTCCATACATGGAGGAGCAATGGGATTCAAACCCCAGTGATGGAAATATAAGACATATATGTAGAATCTTACAACATTCAAACATTTTTATAAAAGTATTTTAACATGAAGAGTACCGTGTTGGGCTTTTTATGTCAATAACAGCTATCCCAATATTTTGCAAACAAGGTAATTGCTTGAACCTGTTTGCTCATTTATCATACTAAAGTTAATGAATAAATGTTGTATATGTCACAAAGAATACTCTTTCTTGATATGTATATATTCTACCTCAGTCAATGTTGTAGTTCGTTTTGAATAATCTGTTTTATGCACACATTTTAGAAAAAAAGCACTGAAAAATTACTGAAACATAAAAAAATTGGTTAGCTGTAGGCACGTGCTAACAGAGGCTTGTGTTTGAAAATTTTAAGGAGTCATACAATAGAAGGACATCAACTGGGTTTTAGAAATAAGAAACAAGTGCTTTTAAGAAATAAGGACAAACAGGTATAGGAAATACATGGAATTGAATTCATCATGAAATATTTGGGGGAAGCATGGCAGATAATACTTATACAGCTACATTTCAAATTTTTCCTGCTAAATCAGTAGCTGTCACGCCCAGCTCCGTCCGATCCTCCTGAGTGCCACGGCGACCTCGTTACCTCGTGTGATTCCCTGATTGTTCTCACCCGTTGCTTTGTTACTGCCAGCTCGTCCTGTGTATTTAGTCCGCGTCTGAGTTCAGTTGTCAGATCCGTCATTGTAGTGTTACCGTGTTCGTGGATGTCTGCCTCTTTGACTATTAAAACCCCGTTTCACCGTCCATCCGGCTCTGCTCGCCTGCTTACCCTCTCGCCTACACCGCGGATTGTGACAGCTAATAAAAAAAAATATTTAATCAGTTGCGAATGTAAAACAGGTTGATTTTGGTAGGCTATAAAAATATTAAAGATTAATTTAATTAATTCTGCAAATATAAAGTAATTTCAACCAAATATGCATTAAACACTACAACAATCATGGTAAATCTATTATTTTATGAAGTTGTAACAGACTATTACAATAGACTTCCGTCATTGATGAACAATTAATTATTTTTGCACAAACATTTAAGCTAATCCTGGTCACCGCCCTGAATAAATATAAATCTATATCTGTCACCTACTGAAATAATGCTATACAGACATCTGGAAGTCTGGAAGAGTAAATATGGTGAATATAGTTTCAAAAACACTGAACAAGTACAATGAAACCTAAACCCACATATCTACTGCATATAACTATGCTCCTCAGGGGAGAAGCTTACCTCTGCTGCCCCAGCCTCAAAAAGGCAGCCAAGGCATGGCTTTGGGCTTATATGCTGATCAGTGGACTCTTTGAGTATTGGGTTTTTACATTAGGTTTTTACCATGCTGGAGAATGACCTTACAAGGTTAATTATGCTGTCAAGCAAACTGAAAGTTTCAGTCAGTTCCACCCAAAAGTCATGACAGCACATTGTTCCTCACTAAAGAATGAACTTTAGAGAAAGTGAGGTACAGGATGTTTTGTGTACTACACTTTTTAAAGTAATCTGAAGAAGACAGAACTGATTTATATACGTACAAGCGTCAGCAATGGAGAGGGGGTTTGATGTCTGATTGCGGTTTGGCAGCTCATTCCATTATTGGAAAACCACATAGAACCATCTGAAATAACATATGTGGTTGAGGGCGCTCCAAGTGGCATTTGCTTGCTGAGTTAAGAGGTAAGATTGGACATAGGTCTTGAGGAGCATTATTATGGAGATGAGAGTCTGTCCATCGATGGACCTGTAAGTCAGCAACAAGGACTTGGACTTGATGCGAGTGCTAATAGGGAGCCAGTAAATACACAAGGAAAAGAAGGACTCTCACGTGAGGATGCTGTTCATTCACTTTAGCTCAGCATTCAATACCATCATCCCTCAGACACTGTCACCTAAACTGAGTGGGCTGGGCCTAAACACCCCCTTAGTGAACTGGATCCTTGACTTCCTGACTGACGGGCCACAGTCTGTCCGGATCGGCTCCAACACCATCACACTGAGCACAGGCGCACCGCAGGGCTGTGTGCTCAGCCCATCGCTCTTCATGCTACTCACTCACGACTGCACAGCAAGGCTCAGCACAAACCACATCATTAAATGTGCAGATGACATGACTGTGGTGGGCCTCAAAAACAATGACATTTCAGCATACACAGAGGAGGTGGGAAAAGTGGCTGACTGGTGCAGGAACAACAACCTCTCATTAAATGTGGACAAAAAAGAAATAATCATCGACTTCAGAAGATCCAGCACTGTGCATCCACCTATAACCATCGATGGTGCTATTGTCGAGAGGTTCCTGGGTGTCCATATCACGGAGGACCTCTCTTGGTCCCTCAACTCCTCCTATAAAGCTAAGAAAGCTTGTCAGTGGCTGCATTTTCTGCGAAGACTAAAAAGAGCGCGCCTCCCACCACAGATCCTCAAGACATTCTACACC
The DNA here is from genome assembly GCA_026779605.1 of Mormyrus hasselquistii. Taxonomy (NCBI): domain Eukaryota; kingdom Metazoa; phylum Chordata; class Actinopteri; order Osteoglossiformes; family Mormyridae; genus Mormyrus; species Mormyrus hasselquistii. The sequence continues at coordinate 2,849,065 of JAODKE010000020.1, forward strand.
AGCACCATTGAAAGCCCTCTCTCCAGCTGCATCACTGTCTGGTACGGGAACTGCAAGGCTTCGGACCGGAACCATCTGCAGCGGATAGTGAAAGCAGCAGAGAAGGTTATCGGTGTGCCCCTACCTCACTTGATAGACATCTTCAAGACCCGCTGCTGCAACAGAGCCAGAAACATAGTGAAGGATCACTACCATCTGCTACATGGACTTTTTCCACTCTTAACCATCTGGCAAACGGTATCGTAGCTTCTTTTCTGCCTCCACAAGACTGTGTAACAGCTTCGTTCCACAAGCCATCAGTGCTCTGAACACACTTTAAATTTAGATTGAAATACCTCATACCTGCACTCCATGGTTACTCTTTACAACATAGTAACCAGTGCAATAGTATCGTGCAATATTATATAAGTTATTACTATGCGCAATTTTTCACTCATTAAGGCTCCTAACTCAAGAATACTGGAGTTTTGTGTAGTGTTGTGTACTGTTCTTGATGACAATAAAGTAACCTTAACCTTAAGGATGGGTGTGACATGAGAACATTTAAACTGAATGAATTTCAGATATGCTGCTGTGTATTCAATCATTTGCAGTTGTCTGACAGCACAAGCTGACAGACCTGCTAGTAAAGGGTTGTAATAGTCTAGTTGTGAGTTGAGTGCCTGGACTAGATGCTAAAGGCGTGAGTCACCCAGTGCAGAACAGACACTGAGAAAGGGTGGCAAGGAAGATTTGGTGACTAATTGTATGAAAGGCTGCAGAGAGGTCTATCAGGATCAGGACAAATAACTGAGATGCAGCTCTTGTGGTTCAGATTCTTCACAACACCAAGGAGGGCAGAACGCCAGACATGGTTTAGGAGGTTGTTCTTCACGAGAAATTCAGGGATTTTACTTAGTGCAGCATGTTCGAGAGTTTTGGACAAGAATGAGAGGAGAGAGACAGGCTGATAATTCTCAATCCGTGAAAGATCGCGTAGCGGCGGTATTATACGAGCCAGCTTAAAATCAGCATGGAATGTGCCAGTTGTCAGGGATGGGTTAATCAGGTGGCTCAGTGCAGGGGTTAGTGTAGGAGAGATAGCCGGGAGGAGATGAAAGGGAATAGGATCCAGGGCAGAGGTGGTAGGTCAATAGCCAAGCAGGCTAAGGAGGAGCATAAATTAGGACCATGCTGGGAGGAATTTATGCAGGTGGTGGGTATAGAGAACTGGCTACTGATGCTTGCCACCTTCTCATGGATGAAAGTGGCAAAATCAGCAGCAGTCAGGGTGGTTGGTGAAGGGGGAAGAGGAGGGTAAAGGAAGGCACTGAAAGTGGAGAATAATTTGTGAGTGCCTGGAGTGGTGCCGATCATCTGTATGAATAACTGTGCTCCTTAGGCAATTTAATCATTCCTGGTGAAAAGTTCCTTTGATGACTTCCCGAAACTATAGGAAACAGATGAATTCTCAATGCATGCATCTTTACAGTATGTGAAACTTTTTTTATTACCTTTCTCAGAATTTCTTACAATTTGACATTTACAAACAATAATTATGGTACTTATTGCGTTTTTATCTGACTCAAAAGCTCCTCTATTCATTTGATAAATCTTTGGTGTTGCAGTTGCTATAAATGTGTTAGATGGACGGATGACTTGACATTAAGCAAGATGACTGAAATTGCACGCCATAACGTTTGGAAATTCAATTTGGCTTCTTCAAGCTATTACTTTGAAGGAAATTGCTTCACAGATATCAAACTCAGATTGCTGTCAAAAAGTTAAAAACTAGCCCCCATGGCAAAGAATTCACAATAAACAGATTTAATTTCTGTATACATGCTCAGTAATTTCTTAATTGTAAATAGAATAGCTTTGAATAAATAATTTCTAATGAGACAGATCTAGCATGAGACAGATTTTGGGTAGGAAATTCATTTGAGTAAACTCCCTTTAGTTACTGACATTTATTGCATTGAGACAAAGCTCTTGAGTGTAAAAAGCGATTTATAAAATCTCTGTCTTCTGCACTGCAAGAATTAAAACAGCAGACATTGCTGACTGTAATTTATATAGTTAATAGACTTTTCTATTCTTGTTAAGAAAAACTGCAGTGAAAAATATAGAAATACAAACATACTGTTGAAGAAGCAAGGATAAGAACATGAATGTACAAGGGTTGTTGTAACAATGCATTATGCAATAATGCTACATTATGTAATAACTGGAAAGAATGTAACAAATTGAATAATAATAATAATAATAATAATAATAATAATATGGTAATGCTACACTATAAAATGATAATACACGGTAGGGAGACACCCATCAGGTCAGGGACAGAATCCAATTGGACAGCCGAAAACTTTTTTTAATTACTATTCCTTTTCAAGACCTAGTATATGTTTAAAAAACAGTTTAAAGTTTACCTCCATTCTGTTCCCTGAGGCAATCAGTCATTTTCATCCTTGCTGTCCAAATCACTTGTAGACAGGTTCGTGAGAAATTTATGTTTAACTCCTTTTTGATTCATAAATACCACAATATTTATTACAAGAAAATCACATTGCAATATTTGAAAAATTTCCAATACAGTGCTGTCATAGTATATCATACAAAATACCTTATTTCTTGTTATGCTATCCTGATCTTGTTCTAATTGTAATTAAAGCTTGTGTCACTTCATTTGTCCATGCATCTATTATTCTTAATTTAAGGCTTTTCAAGTGGCCTTAAATTTTTGATCGGGACTGTATTAAGTGGAAGAACTATCATGACAACAGAATGTCATGACAGTTTGACTACCTGACAGAAAATGACAATGAATCCACATCTTTGCACAGATTTGGCCTTTTAAAGGCATGTGGTCCTAAACTTTTGATCAGCTGTGAAACAGCCTGTTTCAGTTTAAGCGTTGTTTTCAATTAATTGCATTCTCAAAAAATGTTTTGTCTGTGTTGTTGCATGTTGTATTTACTTGGAACCTTGTTAAGATCCAACCATGCAAAATTAGTTTTTTTTGCCATTTTTCAAGTGGTCTTAAACTTTTGACTGTAACAATAATAATAATAATAATAATAATAATAATAATAATAATAATCAGAGGTGACATTTTGGGCCATATCTTGGGCATTTTTTTAACAATAGCCATCGAAAATTGGCCTGATTCTGTTTAATGAAAATAAAGCTTTAATCTGGCTGGCCGACATTTCAAGGTAAGGCAAAGTAAAAGCCTGTGTTACATGTTTCAGATATTCTCACTCCCCTCCAACTGGCCTGGGAGCTTGATATTGCAGCTATCTTTGTAACTGATACAATTGCTTAGGCAAGCTGGAGAGCCCTTAACTTCATTACCTCCTGCACAACGCTAAATGGAAACTTCTTTCGAATTCCTGTCCTAATGTGGTCTCTGCCCTCCAGGAATTATTCAAAATAAATTTCAGTCACTTGATACAGTTTTTCCTTTGTGCCTAGGATAGACAAGACTAATTCTCAAATAATTCCCAATCTACCTGTTAGGGTCATTGGGGAACAGACCCAAACCAAGCATTGTGCGGCATAAGGAAAGGTAATACCCAGGGTGGGCTATCAGTCCATCACAGGGCAGTTTAGAAACCGTAGTTCACCTCACCACAGATGGAAACCAGAAAGAGAACATTCACATACTGTAGACATGTTTTGTTTTGGGTCAGAAATCTGTAAGAATGATGCAGGAATTTATCACAACACACTCATGTAATGTGCTTTGGGGTGAAAGGCACTGTATAAGAAAAGCGTTACATATGAATAAATTGAATTTCCCCACACAGCCCCAAACAGCTGGCATAGGAGTTAAACCCTTCTATCACTGGCACTACCCACTGGGCCACCATACCACTCTTTCAGATGATTATTATTATTTTTACTATTATTATTATACCTTCCCGGGAATAGTGTTAACCTGAATCCAACTCTACAAGGGCAATATTGGATGCCTTTTGGCAGGACTGGCTCTCCAGCCAATGTATAAACTTCGCTCAGCTCACAAACATCAGACAGGACTTCTTGCTGCTCTCCACAAGAAGATGTGACGCGTCATGAAGGAGATGGGGAAAAGGCCTGGGGAGGTGTGAAACTGGTAGAAAACCGTTGGGGTCATACCTGTAGAGGATCAGAATTTGTGTGTTGTTGAAGAGTCACCTGTTGTACGGCAGCACTCTGGTCCTAATTTGAGGTGTCCAGCTTGACGACCTATCATTGTTCTGGTAACTGATGGCTGCCATACTCAGGGAGTAGTTGTTTCAGTGGGGAATCGACTTCTCCTGATGATAATTGATGTCACTCTTTTCAACAGGTGTATTATGAGACTAAGAGCATGAGAATAAGGCACTATCTGAGTATCTTGTGAGTTGTCTCAGTGTGTGCTGCAACTGTAGTAAGTGATGTCTCTGTGAGGGAGACATTTCATTAGTGTCTTCGCTTGGCGGTTGATGGGTGCCCATGAGGTGACACTTCCCTGCTGGTTTTCCGGTGTGCTTAGTGTCTTGTTTCTATGTGCTTGTTTCTGAGTAGCTCCCCACTTTAGTAAATTCCTGCTCTGGTTTGACCCCTCATTGTCCTTTTGTTCTTCTTTTTCTTGTTTGGAGTTCAGTAAAGTCCCTTTTGTGAGCCACATCATAGATCATTTCAGCGTGTCTCAGCATAACATTACTTACTTGCAATTGTTTATGACTGATTTTATATAGCAGGCTATATGAAAATAAATTTTTATGTGGGTGTAGAGTGGCCTTTTCAGGAAGTAGCAGACGAATATGATGCCAACTATCTGATCAGCACCATGGATGATACCCAACTCCAGCTTCTTCCAAAAACCATCACAGTCTCTGCTCATCTCCATCCATGTGCGCCAGGTACCACAGGGAAAAGATCACCGGTTATCTTATTCTGACCACACTTGCAGCTCTCTCAGTGCCATGTTGTTACAGTGGGGCTTAACAGGGTAGGAAATCTACGTAGCGGCTCTCTAACAAACAAGGTTTTATTACACAGAACAGAACACAAAGGGAGAACTAGAAAATAAAGGGACCACAAGGAGTAAAAACAAGACGGGTAAAACAAGAACTAACTAAAATAATGACAAAAAAAAAACTAACACTGAAACAACAACTAGGAAAATATGTGGGAACCAAGCAAGGAGCCGAACACTAATGATGCAGGAACTAACACACAGTTACAACCACAGTGACCCACTAAGGAGCAGAACAAAGGCAGGCACTTAAATGCACTGATCACAAGACTAGACAAGGGACAGATAAGAACCATATGTGACAGGGTCTCTGGTAGCGTTGGGTGGAGGGATACCGGGCTACACCCAGGTCATGTGGTATGACATCATTTCCTGCTCACTTCTTTAAATGGCGTTCACATTGAGAGAAAAGTCTACGTGTTCCACATTAGTTTATGTTTGTGGCGGTTGAACAGTGGTATATGCAGAAACTTTGTCAGTTAGACCTATCGGGGAAACACGGTAGTGGGGCAGTCTTCCTGCTATTATTAGGTGTAAAGGGCAGAAACTGCAGTCTCCCTCATCTAGCTCCTGAGGATTTGTTTATAGGCAACTCATCAAGGCAAACAAGCAACCAACACACATTAGAAATATAATTCAGAGGAATATTGTGCCTAAACCAGCTGCAGTATTTTACTGGAATAATCTGTTTGATGACATAGATTGGGAATCTACTTGGATCATGGCTGTCGCTGCCATTAAATCTGATAGGGACGTGTCCCCCTCACATTTCATAATTATTCGTTTGGAATTTAACATAAAATATTAGTTTTATGACAGTGTGTATCCCCCCACATTCAAAATTCTTCTGACGCCCCTGACTTGGATGTTACCTAGGACTTAATAGGATTATTACGAATAATGTGTGGGAGGTAACTTTAAAGATTCTTCACTGTTGTTGTCCAGTGAACTGTAAGATTGCTAAATTTAAAACAGATATAAATGTGTCCTGTTCTTTTGGATGTAATGCTGATGAAACTTTAATTAATTAATATTGGGATTGTAGATACAGTAAGATATTCTGGACAGACCTCAATAATTACATAAACTCAGTTATAGAAACAAACATAAAGTTAAAACTTGAATTTATTCTTTTTGAAATTCAGACTAGCAAATTGCACTCATCTAAAGTTTACATCATCAACCTGCTATTAATCATGTGAAAATTTCATATACTGTACATTCTAGCAAATTTGCACCTTAGAAACCAAGCATCGCTACATTCATGGCCTCCTTTAATTCATATCTTGTAACCTTGAAATCCAGTAAAAATGCAAACACTCTGACGACTCTCTCCATATGACTTTAATTTATGCAATTTTTTTATTCTCCTCTCCCATGTTCTTCCTCGAGCATTGTAATGTATTCCTTTTTGTTGTTTTAATTTTCTTCTACCATTTATATTGTCACAGTGAAGTATATCCTAAGATGTGCTTGTAAATTCTTTGTTTATAGTATAGCATTAATAAAGGAAAGAAAAAAAAAAAAACTCAGCCAGGGTGTCTCTTTGGGGTCGCTTTTGCTGGTCCCAAGCCTGAATATAGGAGTTTTGGAATTGTGAGATATATATTTTTTTGTCTCTCCCACGACATTATTCCTCTCTTTATTACAATATGCAAATAAGGCAATGGCATCACTTAGCGACTTCTAGCAACTTTTGGGACAGCCAACAGCTACTTTCCTTGCTGAGGAGTTGGCATCAGTGATGCGCAAACTTTCAGTTGGACCTCCTATATGCGGAAGATTGCCTGGCCATTAACAGGCAAGAAGCATCCCGTTGCGAAAGGGGTACCTAAACAGAAGCCACCACAGATTAAGGGCCATTGTCTGGGACGGGGGAAGTTTTTGTGAAGGTAACGTTGCTTATTGTACAAGATGTAGTATATATTGCTGTGCATTGTGCATTGAAAGAAGGCAAACTGTAACAGGTTATTTTGGTTATTTGGTTGGGTCCGTTTGGCTGGGTAATGCGGCCAAGGTATTGTGGCATTTTAAGTGGTTAATTACTGTAAAATATAGTGTCTGGCTGTTGAAACTGATATGTATGTGTTTTGGTTTTATTCTCTTTTCATGGAGGCTTACGTGACCACTGTTTTTTCCCTATTTGTATTTCATTGCATTTTGGTCACTCTGACCGGGAGGCCTGTTAAGCCTGTGAGCAGTTTGGGGTCTTCTCAGTAAATCGCCAAGTAGCATTGTTCACCTTGCATGTAATATGGAAAGGTGAGGGACATCAAGCTCTAAAACCACCTCCTTGTACACTGTCTGCTGTGACTTAGTATGGCGTTCTTACTGGTGCCACAACATCATACCATGTGACCTGGGTGTAGTTTGGTATCCCTCCACCCCAATGCTACACATAACTGTGACACATAACATTACTGTACTAAGGACAAAAAGGAACATGTGGAGCAATCAGATACAGATTAGGTCCAAACACTAAGGGAAACTAAAACAAGGAAAACTGAATAAACAGAACAGGGAGCAAAAAAAAAGGAACTGTAATTGAGATGCATAAACACATGTTAAACCAAGAGAACACAAAAATAACAAACTTTAAACAACAATGAGAGGCAAGCATCAAACTCACAACTGAAAGGGGAATATGGACGGCGGCCTGGGGAGCAGGGAGACACACTAGGGTAGCACCAAGGGGATGAGCAGTGAGAACTGCAGGCCAAACAGAGAGAATATACATGGTACAGAGCCAATCAGGCACTAATACTGACACTTGTAGATTCACTATTGCATATCAGGAAGATCAGTACTTGTTTGTCAGAATGTGTAGCTCAGTTCTGCTCCAAGTCCAGACACCTGTCATCTTACAACTAGACTACTGTAACTCTTTACTGACACTACTGCCAGCTTGTACTATCAAACCACAACAGATGACTCACAATAAAGTAGCATATCTGACGTTCACCTGGCCGAAAGGCTTTCATAATACGCCCCTTATTGTGTCTCATCATAGGGTTGCTGTATGCACTCACATGACATTCAAATCCATAGTGCCATCTTTTGAAACATGTGTGACAAACTATCCATTCACATCTGCTCAGCAGAGTCCCTTAAAATATTCAAGAAATATTCAAGAAACATTGATGGACATAACTTTATTGGTCATATTTACATACTCTATGCATTATGAAGTGCTAAATAATATTCCATCCTCATATAAAATTAATACTGATTTCTGTCTCATATCGGCAAGATTAATATTTAAAAAAATATTTAGCTAAACACTGCTAGAAAGCCACATGAGATGAACCGGCGAGCCATAACAAACTAAACTAGAAGTAAAATTCATATTCCTAGCTAGTTTTATATTAACATAAACTAGCAGTGCCAGAAATCATTCATTTCACAACATATACTACCATATACTAACCAGACGTATGGTTAATGTTTATGCTATTGTTTGTGTATATAAAGCTTATGCTCATATGTATTATAATGTAATGACAAACCTGCAAATCCAGAATTTGTTTTTCTGACATCCTGGCACGCCTCCTCTTTACCCCGACCTGCAGAACTGTCATAAATGTGGAGATGAGTTGCATTGTGAATCTGTGGTCGATTACTTTTCCTCAAGGACCTGGATGTGTGTCACAATAGATTGAAATTGAATTTGCAAACTGAAAACTTTCAAAGTAGGATAAATGCTGTATCAAGTTATTGGAATTCAGATTCAGTTTTTAACTGCAGATTCCAATATACAAAATACATATTCAGTTTCTAGTAGCACAAATATCAGTCCATAGCTTTATCCCTTTCACGGACTAAGCAACTGCATGCCTCCTGTCTTTTTCCTCTCACCACAATATCATTATTAATGGATACATTCAGTGGGCAGACTGACTAGCCGGTACAGTTTGCATAATTCCCAAAATCCAGTTGATAATTTGCTTTGATTATTTTTAAGTAGTTTCTTTAGCATTCTGAATTATATTGTGACAGTGTCTGCATATTCACCCACAACTTCTTTTGTGGTTTGTTTAATTATATCTCCTCACTGCTGAACATGTGGACAAGGAGATACTGTAGCAGAGAAGGGGTTGTGGGTCACTTTTTGTAATAAAGAGGAGAAGCCAACAATTTACCCAACAATCACATGGGAGGAAGACAGTATTGAAAAACACAGACATTCCATGGGAAAACACTACTCAGGTATTACATGCCTGCAATGCTTATTATTTACATTGCACACATAAAATAGCAGCATTAACACACACTAATTTAGCCATTCTTTCAGCCATCTATCAATCCATCTTACCATTTTTATTATGATGTGGATGGTGGTTGCAGCCTAGTGGTTTAACATTTGTCTAAGAGGTTGTGGGTTTGATCCCCCTCCAGACATACCACCATTTTATCCCGGAACAAGGCGCTTAATCCCAAATTGCTCCAGGGAGCCTGTCCCTGTAATTAGGCAATGTAAATGGCTCTGGATAAGAGTGTTTGATTAATGCCATGATGTTATGAAGTATTATTAATGGATTACTTCATCATTATTACCTTATACTTTTTCAAGAGCAATAATAGTATAGTACCCATGCAATATGAGAAAAGAATCCACTTGTCATGACCTGCTCGTCCGATCTTCCTGTGGGCCACGCCGCCCCTGTTACCTCATGTTAATTTCTGATTATGATCACCTGTTGTCTGTTATTTTCGGCTTGTCCTGTGTATTTAGTCCGCGTCTGAGTCCGTTTTTCTGTTTGTTTTTCTGACTCCATAGCCTCGCTACCTTCCTGCCCGACGGGCGATAACACCACTGGTGTTCTTCACTACATTTTTACTACATGGTAGTTCTTCATTGTACAGTATGATAGTTCATTACTGTATGATACTTAAATTATCATTTAGTTTTTTTTCTTTCTCTGCTACTGGACAAAAATTCCCCCTCACAAGGATCAATAAATTTCCATTTTACTGGATTAAATGTATACATTGCAGTCATCATTACATGGGCATACAAATATCGTAGTTGATATATTTTCCCTGGTAATTTATCATATGAAAACTATAGTGTTTGTGCCACACCCAGAAAGTGCAAACTTGGTTCTATAGATAAAACATAACAATCCCATCACTTCCAAATTCAAATAAAGACATCAATGGAGGTAAAATAAATGAATAGTGATACTTTTTCTCTAATTATTTCATGACTTCAATAAAGTTGTCTGTGACATATTTAAAAATGGAGAATTGTGAGTCCTACTTATATTGTACCCGTTTTATTTCTTGATTTTTCTCTTCTAGATTTTTTTTCCCAGATTTTTATTATAGATTTCTCATCACAATTCCCCTTTGGACAGACACCAGACCCAAGAACACAACAGATAGTACTTGTAATACAAAATCAGCTTATATGAATATATGCTCCAAAATATCTTTATTTTCTTCAAGAAGCAGAATAAAATATGAAATGGGTTTATTAATCTTTTATATAATAGCTTGTCTGCTATCACTGTCAAATGGATTTAATCACATAGTGTAAGAATAGTCCTAATCAATGCTAAAAACCTATTTTATATAGCCTGTATAACATGTATTCCACTGAATATAAGTATGTTTTGTAATAATATGAATAATAATAAAACCAGTAGGCAGCACATTTGTGCGGTGGTGTGTCACACCTTGGGACTAGGGTTTGAGTCTGTGTCAGAGCTCTGTGTGTAGAGTTTGCATGCTGTCTCTATGTTATTATGGAAATTACTCCATGTTCTCCAGTTTCCCCCTAGCGTCCAAAAACATGCTAGGTGAATTGGAATTATGAAATTGCCCATAGATGTGCTCTGCGACAGGTTGGTTTCTGAACAGGACAGGTTGGTTTCTGAATAGGACAGGTTGGTTTCTGAACAGGACAGAAAATGAATGGATTTTGAAACTAAGCACTTAATTTTATATGTACTGCAATTTGGAAGAAACTGTGAGCTTCATGTGGATTTTTGGCTTTTCGCTCACCTGAATGCGATGCTTTCCTTCCCAGTATTACTTCTACTTGATAAAGATAAAAGGAATTGGTGGATCCCTCTGTACTCTTGTGAATGTCATCCTCACAGAGTTCAAAGTCTCTTCAGATGTACACACAAGAAAACCTTCAACGACATCACCTTTTTAATGCCTATATAAGGTCATTGGGAATGGACAAAAGAGGGATAGAGAGGATTCAAGCCATGCTAAACATTTCCAGAACGAGGTTTCTCTAATTATATGAAGTTTCACTCAGGAGTGTAAATATGTCTGTAAATTAAATCTCAAAAAGAGAAATTCTTAGGATTGAGGCTTTTTAAGCACTTTGCTTTTAAGGGAGTTTCATATAACAGTTTTTATAAATAGCCTGTGAGTCTTGATGCTTTTCATGTTAAATGGAAGCTGCAGAGAATGAATAGATGGTCGCTATTTGGTTTGTTGGTGTTGTTCACATTTGTTTGTCCGATACAGAAAATTCAACGCTCATTCTTTTTTTAACACCAGTGGTGAAACATAAGTAGTGAGGGCATGATTTTAATAATGATGTGGTTAACATATGAACACACACAACACAATCCTTGAATTACATTGGAGGGTACAATTTGGAGAAAACATCACTTTATACATACTTACATACATACATACAGATTCACCTGTATATTTTTACAGCAACGTCCTAAAGCATCAACACTGATAGAAATCTATTACAAGGCGACAAAGTTCATTTGTGTTCATTAAAAGACAATTGCAGGTGGAACACTTAATTAATTTAGGCTATTCCTTTTTTATTAGTTTTTCTACTTTTTTGAGGAACACCTTGCAACTGATACCTTGTCCACTGTTCTTCCATCAACTTCAAACATTTACTCATATTTAAATGAAGTCAATTTGTCATGTAAATTACAAAGTTAACTCAAGTGGTGGTTTAAATAGGCCCAGGTCAACAAGTAAAAGAACTAATATGTAAGAATTATACATTTCCTAGGAGCATTTTGTTGCACATTATACATATTTAAATTTTATGTTAACTGTAAATCTACGCAACCCTGTCCAGAATACTGTAAGTGAGTGAAAGGTTGACTAATGGATGGTTGAAAGAATGGATAGATTAGGAACAGGCCCTGCACACATCTCGCTATAAAAATAAGGTGCAGATCTTTAAACGTTACTCATTGCTTTCTTTCCCTTGTCATGTACTGAAATTCATTAGAAGCTAAGTCTTCACAGTACTTTTCAACAACTCTCCAGAGAATGATCAGATTAATGTAACGAGGACCATGCTACTAAGCACCAACATAAGCAGGGTCTACCTCCTGTAATGCCACCCACTGCCCAGCTTATTTGCTGATTGCGTTCTTGATTATTTGTATCTTACACTTCTTTTATGTTTTATTGATTGAGTTTTTTAGTGTGTTTGTTGTTCTGTTTCTAATTTTGTAATCATTGTACTGTGTTTATGTCCATAACTTTGAAAATTTTGTATCTTGATGAGCTGCACAATCGTTTCATTTATCTGCTGGAACAGTGAAAGGAGATGTACAATTCACTGGTATCTCACCCCAATATGGAGCCCTGCCCTGCAAATAAGATGTCTTCCTACAAGTGATATTTCTTTGCTGTAGGCACATTTATTCTAGGTTAGTTTTATCTTCTTCTAACTGTTTTTTGACTCCAATGGAATCTAAGCTACAGTAAGAGAACTCCATAAAAGTCAAAGCACATAACCAACATTTATACTATCTTTAATACCCAATGGGTTCTCGTGCTATTTCTGAATGTGTATAATGCCGTGTACAATAGTCTGTAAATCAATAAATTACAGATATAATTCCAGATGTTAAAATGTTTTGTCATTTTGATCAGAAATCATTACCAAAGAAATTCGGTTTCATGTTAAATGGTAAAAGAAACAATGCAAACTTTATTGATAAACTAATGACCAATGCTGGGAAAGTATCCATGTGTTATTCTTACAGTATATTATAAAAGAACTAATTCTATTGCAAAAATGCTTCGTAAAACATTTAATATCTTGATATATAACACGGGTCTACAAAAAAAAATGTTTTTTTAGTTGCCAAGGCTTCTTGAATGGATTTAGGGTATTTTGTGGGTGCTGAATTCAAAAATCCAACTGGTTCTAGGTTTTGAGATAATGGACATCTATGAAAATAATGCATTCCCCCAGTGCGACTTGTGTGTGATAACAAATGCAATCGTTTTTAGTCTGTCTTTTGACTCTTTAACAGTGTCTTAGGTAATGAAATGAATGATGAAGCATTGAAGGAGATTCTGAAAATAAAATTAGAGTTGAGTTCACACGTGTGTGTTTGCACTTATTGCTGCTGTTTATTGCTTTTGTTACTGTGGAGGGGAATATTGACCCATATCAAATCTGCCAAGTCCTTACAAAGGAAGAGCATCATTGGAACACCTGTCTGGTATTTAGCCAGAAATTGTTGAAATGTTCATGAAATGTAGTTTGGCCAGAAGAAAAGGGATCCATTTGGGCTTCACGTGTCCATGGGTTTTTCACCTTTTTTGATTTCACCAGGTCCACATATTTCACAACAGAGGGCCAGACGTCCAATGCTTGTTCAACAGCTGGCAAATTTTCAAGCCAGCAATGGCCAGAGAAAGGTAGAGGGAATCTTGAGGATGATGTTGCAGCTGTGAAGTCCTCTCTTCTGGCTGGTGCACTTTCTCCACCATCCACACTTCAAAACCAGTCTTGAATGAGTTGTGAAAGGTATGTGGGCCACAGCTTCCTACAATTACTAACTGTGTCCCAGCAAATTGCTCACCACAGTTTGAATGTCATCATTGGACGTATAGGAGTGATGTCGGCTAACCGTTTGCAAAGCCATTATCACTTCTGCTTTCAGTGTGTCGGTTGAGGAGAATATACTGAAGGCATTGCTTTTGTGGAGGATCTGAAGACAGTGCCAAAGCAACTCCAGGCCTATCTGTAGGGGTTGTACTTGCAGGACTGGCAAACAACTGAATGGGGACAGTTGTTGTCTGACTTCGACAAAACACTTGTGCTTCTCTCCCCTGATATGAGTCGATGGCTTTAGAGCCCATTGTTGCCAGTTTGATGACTTTTCTTTCAAAGTTCGCATCGTGCTTCGTAGACATTAATCGCTTTTTAAAGCAGCCACATTACTTTTTTTTTTTTAAACAAGTTTTTTTGAAAT
>JAODKE010000020.1:2926318-2938807 GCA_026779605.1 Mormyrus hasselquistii
ATCAACATACACACCAAGGTCTTTCTCATAATCAGCTACCTTTATTTCAGTAGGACCCATAAAATACATGTACTTTATATTTCTGCTCCCTACATGGAGCACCTTACATTTATCTATGTTAAATTTCATCTGTCAGGTATCGGCCCAATCACTAATTGAATTAAGATCCCACTGTAGCTGCTGAGCCGCTAGTTCAGTATCTGCTACAGTACATCACCCACCTTGGTGTCATCTGCAAATTTCACTAGTTCATATAGTTAATGGGCAATTAACAATTGGATAAAAGGTTGCATTTGAAATGATATGATATTCACATGAAATATGTGAAACAATATAATACACATGAGCAAAGAAAGGCACGCAGGCTAGAATAGTGTCATGTTTGTTTTAAAAATCAAATGAAGGTGTACTTAACACAGGCTTGCGTTACATTGTATAACATATATTCATGTGTTGTAATTTCAATAAGCAAAATGTAAAAAATGCATGTTTGCTTGTATATGAGGGTGATGCAACGACCCCCCTAGGAATCCATCATGCACAAACAACAACCACTCAGCACCATGCAGGCAGACAGTAACCGTGGTTTCCTCACGGTCAGCCCTGGAGGGTGCTAAGAGCTGCTAACAGGATGCAGCTGTGAGGCGCTGATTGCTCCAAAGAGGGGGTGGGATTGTCTTCCCCAGCTGAGGAGAAATAAAAAGGTAGCCAAATTTATGCTTTTGCTGCTTTCAGGGACAGATAGCCTAGAGGACTAGAGGATGAAGAACCTACTGCCTCCCAACTGACCCCAATATTGTTAGAAACCCAATCCTTCCTATTTTGGGGGCAGAGGTGCTCTCCCCCTGAATTGGTGACCATAGTTGCTTTGTGTATTACCTAAAATGAACTCCCCAGGCGTATTTATTTGTACCCTTGTCTCCTATGCCTCCTTGTCTGTCACAGAATACGAGACTGTATAGCATAAACATGTACAGGTAGAATGATCATCTATAAATTGAAAAAATATTTAACTAGCAATGAAATTTATCATAAATCATTGTAACTTATTCATGAGGTAATTTGAGAATAGTTGTACTTTTTTATACCAGGGAATGTTCCTTTATTTATGTTCCAAAAAATGCCTTTAAAAAGATAAAAATTGATACAAAATTTACTATTCAATGTATTAGCCTATGCATTGATATTGGAATCAGAAATGAAATATGTCAGAGTCCGGCATGAGAGTTATTTCTGGTTATACAATGATTTCTTTTCGTTGGTTCATATGACACTCAGTTATTTGATGCTTGTTTTATTTGCTTTATTTTATATGCTTGTTTGTTATTGATGCTTCTTTTAAAAAGTACGACCCCGACACATTGCTAAATATGTAAATATGGTTAAAATGGATTTTCAAGTACTGCAGAGTTCATTCCTGATAATTAAACTAAACTGTCAAGTAGCACATAATGTTTCTACTAAATTTTAATTGCTTAACTGACACTTTAAATCAAGAGAGCCTTATAGTTCTAATCCATTTTTACTGGAGGTTAAGTATCTTTCCGAAGGATACAACAGCAGAGCCCGCTATGAGATTCAAAGCAGGACTTCAAAGATACACACACACTTTAATTTGTCATCATCTGTATGGATAAAGAAGTTTCACTAGTAGCACTTGTGCCTCACACCTGCAGCGCTGGAGGTCTCAATCCTGTTCGTACTCCATCTTTGTGGGGTTTCTGGATGTTCTCCTTCATTCCATCCAGAGACATGCAGTTAGAATAATCAGCATCGCTAAATTGCCCATAATGTGTGATGATGTTTGTTTATGTGCCCTGTAATGGACTGGCATCCCATCCAGGATCGTTCCCCTGATTTGTACCATGTGCGGGGAAAGACTCCAGGCTTCCCATAACCAAGCTCAAGATAAACACTTGGAAGATGGACGGGCATGCTGGTGTCTATGACCAGCTTGAAAGGAGGAATTAGGTGACTAATGTTGCATATTGATCGGTTCCTCCTGTCCGCTATATTCCATTCCCAAATAGAGGTACTGATTGGTGAATTCTGCATTATTTCTTGTACTTGGGACTGAAATCCTTCTATAGAGCCCAAAGAGAATGATCCTTTCCCAAATCCACATATTTGATCTACTTTCTTTGCATGTCAGTATCACAGTTTTCTTTTCATGTGTTTTCTGTGGGCATTGGAATCACCGATGCCCCTGGAAAGGACCCATATTGTCATAGTAAACACCCAACTCTTCCTGCCCAGACCTGTCTATTCACCAACCCAAGAAAGGGGAGACTTGTTTTTTCCCCTTTACTCCCTTGAATTGCAACATGATGTATATAATCTGTGCTGGTAGCTGTCTCTATAGTTGAATGACTAGACTGCTTAATCTGCTTCATTTTGTGACTGTCCAAAAAATAAACCAATCAGCTTTCTGACAAAAAAACGAACTTAATGAGCCAAGTAAAATGTTGCACATTGATATTTCTTTTGGGAAATTATTAATAGCTCTTTGGGGAAGCCACTGATGATGAAAAAAGTTTACAGATTGACTTCTTAAAACATTTTCTGTTACAAGACAAACAGTGCATAATAAAAGTATAAACAATGAGTCAAACAACATTTTTTTGCTAACTAATGGAGAGAGGGGTGTTGGGGGTGCAATAAAAGCTGAACCACCATCACACAGATCACTGATTCTGCACATTTGGCTTGGATGCTGACTAACAGAGAGCCATTTGGTTGTTTTCAGAACTGCTGCAGTCATTTAACCTAAAGTGCAACTTGCCACAGATGCCTATTTCTTCAAGTGTTTGTTCATTTTAATTGTCACTAAATATCCAATTCTCAAAACAGCCTCGGCTAGATACATGGTTTATCAGAAAGCACTCACAGGTTCCTTTGGCCTGACAGGTCATTCTGGCTGTTTGTGTATTTTAAGACACTGCAGTAGTGCTCCCGTATTCTGAAATACCCTTACTTAAATGACACTGGAAAATAAGACTCAGCTGGACTCAAGATTTTCAGTTTGCAATATATCTACTCTTCCATTTCCATTAACCAATACAGGGTTGCAGTATGAAACATCTCCCCAGGAAACACAAAGCACAAGGAAAAGAGCACAATAGACAGGATGCGAGTCCATGGCATGAACCATTGGCAAATTTTTGTACTGTGAGAAGAAACCAAAGTATCAAGAGTAAACCCACACAGACGCATTTACACGTAGAGCTGGAGGCGGGAAACTAACATATACACTTGATCATTAAATTCAAATTTAAACATACTGGTAATTCTTACATATTTGTTTGTTCCAGGAATTTACTGTACAAGTAGGGGCTGAACTGGTGAAACATATTGGCAATAGCTGAGTCTGTCTATCGAAGACGAATATAAAAAACAAGGATCAAGAAAATTAAGGAAAAAAAAAACAATAAACGATAAGAAAAGTTTACGAGAAAAAAAGTGGGGGGAAAAAACAGGATACATCAACGAATCCTGTATCAGTGAGGGTGTTGACGGGAGTCTATTGGGATTCAGGCATTAAGATTCTGCGAATGACTGCTTCATATTTCAAAGACCTTATTACACTGCAATATTAGCATTCAGGTGCCTTTCAAAAAGAAAGTGCAACACCTGCATCAGTAACAGGACAGAATTTTAAATGAGGAGCATGAAAATCGTAACTACAGCCCTGAGAGCTACTTGGGACATTCTAGCCTTTTTTCCTCTGACATTATGAATCTAATTAACACCAACGTTAAGAGCTGGGAAAATTAGAAAGGCTCTTACTAAGCCGTCAGACGTGTGTTGTGGGTTGGTAACGTAATGTAGTGTGCAAGGCATTTTCAGCACTAATGAATTATTTTTATTGCATATTTGTAGTGCAAAACACAAATGGAATACAAGTGCATAGTGCTTAAACCGATTCCTTCCAGGGCTATTTAATTTTAACATGGATTATAAAATTTAGGGTGAGACAATTCTGCTTTTTATGTATTGTACAGCATGTTGAAATTCTAAAAGATAGCCAGAAGATTTTTATAATGAGAAACCTGTTACTGAATATATGTGAGGAAACATAATACCAAACTAACTAAGCTGCAGATAAAATCTCAACATTGCTAGAAATATAAAAAACTAACCTTGCTACCAAACCCTACACCATTAGCATACGTCTTTTTAGAATTCCCCTAACTAGGTCCACCTGAGTGTGGTTGCCTTAATGAGCTCACACCTAATGCACGTAATTTAGAAATAAACTACTAAAAGATAGTTTTCCAGTTAAATATAGCCTATGTAAAATGCATATTTGTCAGTCTTTCAAACTGGTCACAACCATATTTTATTTTGATCTCTGTTCTAATAAGAAATTGTGGCTGTTTTGTTTTATGCCGAACATACTATTTCCTTCAGCAATGTGTGCATCACACATAAAAGCTCAAAACATTTTTTCCTTTGCTGATATGTCTGACTGAATCTCAAGACCATTGTACATGCTGTCTGCCAGACATGACACAGTAACAGACTTTGCTGTATATAGATAAATAAAAAGCTTTCATCATGGGGAAATCCATTGTGATGTTGCTGTTTTCGTGTTTTTTTTTATGTGAACTGTTGTAGCAAGTGCTCCTTCATGCCACGTTTTTGGTACTTTCCCTTTACACGTGCTGTTAGTGATGAGGAAAGCGCTACAGTCTGTGCCACCTTGAGGAGACAGTTTGTGTACTTAGATTTGCGGTTTTACCTGTCAGAACAATTTGATGTAACAGCATTTCTTCATACACCTCACAGGATGCTCATGGTCCTTTATTAGCTTCCAAATGCATGCTGTCAAGTTTACAATTAATCTTTTTAAAGAGGGTACATCTGCCCTATCTTGGTTTCTTGCAGATATCTTGGCATTACTTAATGTTCTATGATTCTCGATTTTGATCCACCTGTGGGAAACACTGAATTTGTTGCATGTCCGATACAAAGTCATGGTGAGCCAGGACCCAATCCAAGGAAGTGCAAGATGTGAGTAGAAACCAAAGGAAACCTACATGAACACTGGGGTAACATGTACACACATAGCAGCAATCAAGTTCTCAGCTCTTGACCTGTAAGGGTATGGTGATGCCCACTGAAACACCATACAGTACCATGATATGTCTTCTAATTTTTGGAAATTGAACATGATTGCACATGTACACATTGTAAGCAAGTATAATAAATATTCTTTATGAATGATCTATATAAATATAGCTATGTAGTTTGTTGATTTACAGTACTGGTTTGTGATTAAGAATAAGCTGATGGATTAGTGGATAAAGAAGTAATGCATGTTTTATAACCTTATACAAGCTTAGGCATAACTGTTTTGTGGGTCTATTCCTCATTTCTAGATGCGTGTTTGTCCATGGATGTGCCCTTATATTCCAGACATGTTATTACATCAACATATTTCCCATTCCAATTTCCAATTTCCTTTAAAAGTCTTGTCACACACTGAAGCAAAAGATCCTTATTTTGAATTTGTCGAACATTCTTTTGCAACTGAAAATTCTGTTTTGTAAATTTTACTGTTTGGTGCCCAGTTAAGCCTCATTATGATTAGTTAGAATTTTGTGTTTATTTCAGTTTTTGTTTTGTCAAGTTTACTTCTACAGTAATCAAATGGTGAGCTTTTTGTTATTTTGGCCCATTCAGCTCTTGAAGCTGGTCTTCCCCAACTCTACTGAAAAATTATTTATAAAGCGTGGTCTCTCTCTACTTTTCTGTTGCAGCCAACCCTAGAATTTGTCATGGCATGTAAACTATAAACAGAATTCTGAATTTTTTTCCAGTGACAGCAAGCTTAATTCTCCTATCTTAAATCTACTCTATCCTAGCATCTGCTTGTTCTCTCTATCCCTTAAGGTTGCATATTATTATGTTAATACAATAAATCAGCTGTCACTGCATAATTCAGGTTGCCTCAGTGACATGCATTTATGACAAATATGGGCATTTCATAGAAGGCAGAAGACTTGTTATCTTTATAGAATGTCAAGTACCAGCTTATACAGTAGCTATGAAACACTTTTTCTCTTCAATGACCTTGAATTTTCATCTAAAATACTTTGTAAAAAAAAAACCCTTAAAATACAATAATTAAAATACAGTACAAATGTGCAGAACAGTAATAAACTATGACATATCTTTACTAATTGCATGGATATGTTGTTGCTTCTTAGATTTTACCGTCATCAGAGTCAATGTAAATATATCACCACCAGTATTACCAACACCAGGTACTCTTACTACCAATAAGGGAAATAAAGAATACTAGCCACGCTAGAAACAGACAGTTTAGTGGTTAGTAAACATGTTCTAAAGCATCAGTAGAATCAAAAACCTTTCATATTACCCTTGAAATTCGATTGGCATACATTTTCTCACAACTTTTCTAGCCCATCAGGGACACTCAAATAGCATACTCACGCCCATCGTAAATGTCCTTAGCATAAACGACCAGAAGCATAATAATGACCAGAAGTAAAAAGAGAAAAAAAACACAACTACTGCAGTGGACCTTTCTTCCGATTACGTATATACATAAAGAGCGTGGAAGCAGCAGAGAAACAGAAAAAACTAACTTTTTTTTTTTGGTTGCTTCTTACATCAAAATAAAGGCATTTCTGTCAATATTATAAGAAATGTATATTTATATCTTTATAAAACAAATGATATTGTTTTATTATACTATCAGAACAAAAGACTCACTTGTGAGTATTTCATGTTAGTGTAGAGGGTTGAAATAATTAAATGGTAAAAACAGGCAAATAATTCCATGGTGTATAAAAAAATAACTTTCAGAGAAATAGTTACGTTTTATTTGGTTAAAAATTAAGTTTTATTTGGCTATTTAAGTTTTATTTGATTATTTTTTTGGTTTAAAATTATTTGCAAATTTGTTGAAAAGGGAGACCACATATAAATATTTAAAGGGCGAAAACAGACACCCCATAAGTTTTGTTTTTCCCAAACAGTAAACTAATTGTAACACTGTTTCATTATAAATTCAGCATAATGTAAATAGTTTGCTCCAGTGTACTACAGGGCACAACATAGGGGGAATATATAAGCATGCAGAAGCGAATACTTCAGTTAAAAATCTGTGGTTAATCTGAACACATGGCAACGCTTTCAGATTGATCTTTTTACAAAAGGAGTTTCATACTGTAAATATTCCCCTGGACCAATTTCTTGTACTGAATTAAGTCCATAATATTTCTGATATGCACCTGTAAAGATTTTGGACGTAGCAGAGAGTCATCTAGTACCGTAGCTTGTGACTGATGGACATGATTGTTTAAATGGGTGAAAGGTTTTGTAATGAAGTGACTTAGTTATGCATGCATTTTTGTTAATAAATTATGGTAACTTTATGTGAGGAAAATATGTAAGACCGTGTTTTGTATGTAGGATTAAATCAGTAAGATGGCGGATAACACGCCTTCATGGTACTGTAAATGTGTCGAAACTGTCTAGACACATGGTAGAGTTAATCGAGTCTAATGCTCCCAATGTGAGTTTAGTTTTTTGCAATATTTTGGTTTGCGACAGTGTTGTTCTAGTTTATTTTACATTGTGTAAAACTATTTTGTTATACCGGCAGGTAAATACATAATGAAAAAATTATTACATTTTTATTAGATAAAGCTTCACAGAAAAAAAAAATGAACACGTGTAAATATTAAGGGCACATTTTATGAGCTGGATACATCTTTATAACGTGTGTTTAATAAATTTTCATTTTGAATTCTGATCCTGAAGATATTGATCTCATCCACAACTATACAGTTCAAAATAATAAACACATCTAAGCACCTGCTAGGTTTGTCCTTGTCTATAATTGAGCTGACTGACACCCTGGGGCAACCCCTGGTTGATCTCCGGCTGTGTGTGGGGGGGGCACTGGCATTGAGGATTAGGGGCCTCATGTATAATGACGTGCATAGAATTCACACTAAAACATTACGTATGGACAAAACTGGGAATGTGCGTACGCAAGAAAAACTGTGCATAAACACAGATCTCCGGACATCCCCTTTATAAATCCCAATTAGCGTGATATTTTATGCACGTGAATGAGCCCACAGCCACCCCCGGCCCGCCCATAATTATGTATATTTGCATATGTATCTGTATAAACACCCACTTCGTTCTGTGTTTTTATTAAGCAACAATGGATAAACCACGTGGGAAAAAGTATTTCAGCAAGTGCGAAATGGAGGTCATGTTAACAGAAATCGAAAAAATAAAAGTGATATTATTTGTTGGTTTAAGTAGTGGCATCAGCAATAAATGAAAGTTGACAGAGTGGCACAGCGTGGTGGAGTCATTTAAAAGTGTGTGTTCTGAAATTTGTATGATGGCCGAAATTAAAATGTAGTGGTCAGACATTAAAGTCAACATGAAAAAACAAGTGGCCGTTCACTGTAAGAGTCTTAACACCACAGGCGGAGGTAACGGAATTCTCGGTCTCACACCCTTTGAGCAATGACTTGCTGCAATGATTGGGGACACACTTTTATCAGGAATTTTGCCTGCCGGTGAGGGGACTCCGATGCCATCGCTGGTGAGTTTCTCTCGTACCATACTTGTTTGAATTACTTACATGTCTATGAATAACAAGTAGGGCGCAGATGTGGTGTTACTTTTGTTTATTCTGTTTGTTTATTGTTACAGACAATAGTACAAGAGGTACCCCAGTGCTGAGGACGAAACAGGCGGTGATGGTGCTGCTGTGCTAAGCACATCTTTGGGCGCTGGCTGCACACATTCCCGTGCCTCAGAAATTGGGGGGTGACCAGCTGGTCATGTGCTGACGGAAGCTATGCTGCAGTTACAGTATAGAAAGAAATTGTGAATGCTGTAAGAGATGTTGCCAATGAATTAAAACATCTAAATGATACGCTGTGAGATATTCACAATACACATATGAACAACGGGTTCATCTTGCCTAAGTTCTTCTGATACCAGCAAGCCACAATTTTGTGCCAGATGATGCAACACGCTACATGCATGTACAATGTGACACACTTTTTGCGGACTGTATGGCAGCACCCCACCGGTCTTGTCCAGGCAGCGCCATGGCCTTTAAGCTGACCTATAGTGCGCTCTACCACTGCCCAAGCCCGGGCATCATTATAACGCCACTATTGTTCATTCTGTATGTTTGCAAGTGGCGTGAGAAGCCATGACTTCTTCGGGTACCCACTGTCCACTAAGGAATTGTCAAATAGTTAAATCAAATGAAACTTATAATATTGGCCCAAATTATAAAATGTGAAAAATATTCTTACTGAGCAGCCAGCCATCACATACCACCCCAATTTCAAATTTTCAAACACTACTGTTCCTGAAAATAAACGAATCATGGGTTGAGCTAGGCCAAATAGCCACAACATTAATGAGACGCATGTTCGAATCGCACATAATCTGTACATTAATGCAGTGGAAGTGTTTTCTATTTACTGTATATAAGTAAATTTGTTCACTGAAGGTGGCTTTATAGCATTGTGCGTGCAGCTGATGGCTCAGTTTTCATTGGGAAAACCAGACATCACTGCAAATTGCACCTTAATGTTTGCCTGTTTAACCACAGTGTAAGGAAATTTTATATATCAGGGTGACAAGTATCACAGCAAGCCACAAAGGGAGACCAAGATCCAAGGTTACAGGGGTAAGGATGCTTTAATGAGTCCGGCACACCAGCTGTATAGACGAGGAACAGCACTGCGGAGAAATGGACTTCGGTCCGCTTGAGCCGGGCACTGATCTGGAGCGAGGTGGCCGAGGGTGGAATCCCTGAAGGGGTCCGAGGCTGAGGTACCGAAGGGGCGTGCTGTACTCAAAGTTGAGGTCCAGGAGAGAAGATCTTTACCGGGTCCGTCCGACGGGCAGGCACGGGACCGGGGAACGAGAGAAGAGAGGAACAGGAGTTGTCGGGCTCGACACAAAGGGCAGGTCAAGAACGGGAGTGGGTCTAAGGAGGGAAGGCAAGCAGGTAAGGTAGGCACACAAGGAAGATGGATGAGGCATGGGAAAGCAGGCAGACGCGAGACAAAGAAAGCGTTCAGTACGGCAATGGGACATTGGCTCAATACTTCGCGAATCCGTCACTGTCGGCTCCGCTTATAAAGCCGGTTGATAGCCCGGAGTTGGGTTGCACCTGACATGTCATGCCTCCAGGGGCTTCTTGATTGGTGCGCTCTGCCAATCCATTAGCCTGAGGGTGATAAACTGAAGTCAGATTAAGTGACATCGGCAATTTGGAGCAGAACTCCCGAAACACCCGGACGTGAATTGCGGTCCTCGGTCAGAAACTAGATCCTCGGGAATTTCAGTGAAGCGAAAGAGCTCATGCACTTAGATCTCTGTGAGCTTCACCGCAGAATGTAACTTCTGGAGGGCCACCAACCGGCAATCAATCGACTATGGTGAGTATGGTGGTCTTACCGGAGGATAGGGGCAGGTCTGTGATAAAATCCATAGCGACATGCGACCAGGGTCTGGAGGGCACAGGTAAGGATTGAAAGAGACTGGCGGGATTCACCGATAGAGATTTACACCTGGCACAATCAGGACAAATGTTCACAAATGCCAGGACCTGTCGTCGCCAACCGGGCCACCAATACCGCCGCACCACCTGAACCTGAGTGGCAAACACCCCGAGATGTCCTGTCCCATGTTGTGCATGAATCCACTGCAGTAAACCCTAGCGATGAGAAGGTGACACATACAACAATCCAGGCGGGCATCCCGCAGGTGGAACCTGATTCTCATTCTCTATGGCAATGCATTCTTCGAGACCCCAGGTTATAGCTGCAATGAAACAGGAAGGAGGCAGAATCAGGTAAGTACGTTTTTCACTTTCGGGGCGAATTGCCGGGACAGGGCGTCCGCTTTAACATTCTTGTTCCCAGGTAAATAGCTCACCTGAAACATGAAACGAGAAAACCACTGTACCCAACGAGCCTGGCAAGAGGTGAGGTGCTTGGCTAACTGGAGATACTCCAGATTACGATGATCGGTCAACACCACGAAGGGGTGCCGAGCTCCCTCAAGCCAATGGCGCCACTCCTCCAAGGCCAATTTCATGGCAAGCAATTTGTGGTCACCCACCTCGTAGTTTCGTACGGCTGATGTTAACTTGTTAGAGAAGTAAGCGCAGGGGTGTCGTCTTCCTGTCTCTGGATCACACTGGATCAAGACAGCACCTACTCCTGCTTCTGACGCATCCACCTCTACCTCGAAAGGAAGATCCGGCCAGGGTTGTCTCAGCACTGGTGCTGTGCAGTATACCTATTTCAGCTTGGTAAAGGCGTGTTCAGCTTCCGGGGTCTAGCTGAGCCGAACAGGTCCTCCCCGAATGAGCGAGGTAAGAGGGGCCGCGATCTTACTGAAATTGTGAATGAATTGTCGATAGAAATTAGCAAATCCCTGGAATCGTTGCAGGTCTTTCAGAGTTTTTGGTAGTAGCCATTCTTGGATGGCTGCGATGTTCTGTCATCCATGGCCTCTGGCTGGATAACGTATCCCAAGAACTTTACGGATCTTCACACTTCTCACCTTTGACGTATAAGTGATGATCTCTGAGTCGCTGTAACACTTGGCGGACATGGCGAACATGATCCTGCTTCGAGGGAGAGTAAAGCTGGATGTCGTCAATGTAGATAACTACAAACTGGTATAACATATCATGAAATATGCGGTTCATAAAGGCTTGAAAGATAGACGGGCTGTTAGCTAACCCGTAGGGCATCACGAGGTACTCGTACTGGCCCCTACTGGTGATAAAGGAAGTCTTCCATTCATTCCCTGCTCAGAGTCTCACCAAGTTATAGGCACTACGTAGGTCTAATTTAGTACAAATCACCGCCTCTCGCAAGGCGGAGGGGATTAAGGGAAGAGGTTCTCTCCTTTTGACAGTAATAGCATTTAATGCCTGATAATCCACCACCGGGCGTGACGGGTGATGTAGAGGGCTGAATGATGCCCTGTTTCAGCCCTTCGTGGATGTACGTCTCCAGAGATTCCTCCTCCTGTAAGGAAACAGGGTACAACCTACTGCAGGGTAAGGTAGCGCCATCTAGGAGGTCGATAGAACACTCCTTGTGCGGTGGTAGGGTAAACGCCTGAACGCATCTCGGTAGTCCTGATACTCGGTCTGGAAAAGTTCTCCAGTTCGGGACTTTCAACTCCTGTAGCCTTGCACGGGAGAGATAAGCATTTACGTTGACAGGAACCCGACCAGGCTACAATCTCCCCGGTGTGCCAATCTAGATGAGGATTGTGACATCTCAACCACGGGAGTCCTAGGATGAGCTGATCCTTAGTTTGGGCCAGAACAAACACCTCGATTTCCTCCACATGAAGGACCCTCCACCAGGGCTCTGAACCAGTTCAAGGAACGAAAACGAAAAACGAAAACAAATGACATTGAACAGGAACAAAAACAAAAAC
>JAODKE010000020.1:2938907-2951151 GCA_026779605.1 Mormyrus hasselquistii
AGGTTTTTATCGCAGATTAAGCCGTGTGGTCAGGATGTTAAGCGGATGGTCTTGAAGGGGCTTATTTCACTATAGTATTATCAAACAAGATTATTGTTTTTAGAAAATTATTAGCGCATTTGTAATGAGTTTCCAGGTGACCTCGTTTATTTCGGTTTTAAAGACAAGAAGTTCAAATGACAGGAACACGGAATTTGGTTTAATCATTTGTAAACATAATGCCAAACATGTTATTAAAAAGCACACATTATCTATCTATCTATTGCGCCGTGTAATAAAATAACGTTTATTAACCGGTATTTTTTCTAAAAAAAAGTTTTCGGAACGTATTGTGTAATGAGGAATGCAAGAACAGTAACATTATAATATCGATTCTGCTCGGAGTGAACCGAATGGATTTTATTTTCGTTTTTAAGCTCTGCCCCCCACCTGTAGCACGAAAGGGCCGGCACAATGGCGGATCGTCCCCTCCACCATTCGTTCTCCCGTCACCACTTGTATGGAGATAGGGTGAGTCGATGCATGTAAGAGCAAACCCATCTGATTAGCCAGGGTGGCGTCGATGAAACTACCCGCCGCCCCACTATCGATTAGGGCTCTCATCTTCTGTTGTTTGGCTCCATGCCCCAGAATTACTGGCATTGTAAGTTGAGAAACGATAACGGGAGGCAAGGATGAGACATCTACCGGAAGGGGAGCTTCTTCCCGGCTGGGTCGGATGGGGCAGGCAGAGATGGTATGCCCGGTTCCTCCGCAGTACAGGCAGAGGCCACCCTGAAGTCTTCTTCTTCTTTTGTCGGAAGTCAGTGGGGATCGCCCAACCTGCATAGGTTCTGGTGCTTCGTTACCTGGTTTTGTCGATGTCTTTAGTCCTGAACGGTATTATCCAGCCACACTGCCTGTCTAACCAGGTCATCAAATGACAGAGCCTCCTCTTTGTGGGACAATTCATCCTGCAGCTCCGGGTTCAATGCTTTCAGAAAAATGGTTTGTAAGCAATCGTCTGGCCATCGGAGGTTAGCGGCGATGGTTCTGAACTCGAGGGAGAATTCTGCAGCAGAGCAGTTACCCTGCCGGCACTCCAGAAGTCGGAAACCAGGTCGTCTTCCCACTGCCGGATGGTCAAACACCTCCATTAATGCTCTGTGGAACTCTCTCCCTGATGTCAGGAGCGGGCTGTTGTCCGCCCACAAAGCGGTCACCCATTCGCATGCACATCCAGTAAGGAGAGAGATGGTGAATCTTCCGCTCCTGGGCTGCGGAACATCTTGGGGTGTTCCTCGATGTATATCCCACATTGCATGAGGAATCTGCGACACTGGTCCGGATTCCCGTCATACCGCTCCAGCATGCCGATGGGCAAAGAGGCAGACACAAGACAAAGAAAGTGCTCAGTACGGGCAAGGGAGATTGGTTCAATACTTCGCAAATCCGTCACTGTCGGCTCCGCTTATAAACCCGGTTGATAGCCCGGAGTTGGGTTGCACCTGACATTGCTTGTTGTCACGCCCACAGAATATGCCATCCCATACAGCTAGCATGTCCTCACTGAAAAGCACTTGTGGCTCGGAACCCGAGAGTGGACAGAACTTGTATAGGAACAGGTATGGCACTCATCACCGTCTGCCTTTGTGAAGCTGGCCCTAGTTCAGCACATAGCTCCAAGAAGATAACTCTTGAAAATCTAAAGCGACTTAGAAGACAGTCATCATCAGGGGCCAGGAAATCAGTATGATCCCTGAATATGCGTTCTCTTCTAATTCTTCCATTTGCGATATCTTCTACTACAGCAAAAAACAGTCATGGTAGTTGCAATAGTTCAGCCATTTTCTGCATCATTTTATTGTTACAAATTGATTAAAACCAGGTGCCGTACATTTGTAAACAACATACATTTAACGCTGGTGTATTGAATAAAGTCAGAGTCATGATTGTGAGTTTAAAAAGGGAAACCACAGTAGCAATAACTTATTTTTGAAGCAGTTAGCAGAAACGTGCATACGCTGTGTCTGAAGCTGCCATGAGAATGTGCATAAGAGTACACTAAGTTTCATTTTTATACATCTCGATGTGAGCGTGGAAATGGATGTACACAACATTTTCATGTGCATGCACCCTTTATACATGAGGCCCTTGATTACTGAAGAAGTATTGGCTATCCATGTCCCTTTGGTTTTCGAAGGCACTGGGCTCCAAATATATCTCCACACCTCTGCTACACATATGTGTTATTGGAATGGATCCTCATTGGGTTGCTAAGACACGAGTCATGGACCACTGTATTGCCAAGGCCCAACCTACAGGATTTATAGAGCTCTCCATTTCATCAGCCTGAGCACTTATTCTTCATGGAGAAGGACGGAAGCTTGTGGCCTTGTATTGATTAGTGTGGCTTCAATGTCATTTTTACTTCTACCCTTATCCTCTTATTTTGGCTACTACTGAGCAGTTTTTATTTAAAAAGTATACATCAAGCTTGACCTCCATAATGTCAACAATGTAATCTGTATACAGAAAGTGAATAAAAGGAAGACTTCCACAAAATCATAGGGTACTATGAGTAGCTGGTTATGCCTTATAGGCTGCGAAGTGCTTCTGCAATGTTCCTGGTCATTGTTAATGATGATTGTAGAGGGGCTCCATTAGTTTGTTATTATCTATCTAGTTTATATGCTTAAACATTCTTCAGATGAAAAAACTGATGCTCAACGCGTGTGACGTTCCATAATTCCTGCTCAAGAATGGACTGTTGTGAAAGGGGAAAAGTGGAAGTTCTACAGTATGTTTTGGAGTTTAGGCACTACAGCTATCCTGTCCATTAGCCATCTTCAAGGTCCCCCATATCATCTTGTCTGGTTTCAGCAATCTCAGGATGCATTTGACACGCTGAAGGAAAAATTCACTTCACGGAGGATAAGTTTTTCTGTAATGCAATTACACATGAACAAACAAATTAAACTGTCAGAAGCTTATTAGTGTTACTGCTTGGAAATGTAAATGAATGTTGATATCACTTTTCTTTTTGAAATGAGATTCAGGGTGTACAGTATGAGCTGGCCCAGAGAGGCAGGATTCACATTCGCATAAGACAATAATTACTTTACGACATGCAAAGAATTCAGGAACCATTTTGCTCCAGTTTAAGGTTTTATTTAGTCTTAGTTCATTTTATTTCATACAGAGTGTTCTATGGAAAGAAAAACTGAGTCTTTTGGGTTTTTAAGGGCTTTTAGGAGGTAATTCAGTTATGCAAAAGCAGTTCAAACAAAAAGGATGCATAAGGAGGCAAAAAAAGGTTTTATCTTCAGTTTAATGGACATCCCATCTACCAGTCATGTAACTGAAACAATTTTAATAATGTTCTACAATTTACTTAATGGCTAAAATTGTTCGATAAAATTGACAAACGTGTTTATTAATATCAACGCAGTCTTTCACCAATGTCACAGACTGATAATATGAGAAAGCCAACCAGCACAGACAGTATTGAGGCAATCAATGTGTAAGTAGGTGTCAGAGACTCACACAATATGATAAAGCAGCCTTTAAATAACCTTTTCCCATAGATAGATAGATAGATAATTTGGACAAAAGTATTGGGACACATATTGAAGTAAATCTGTTCACAAATTCACATGTTCACAAATTCACGATAAAACAAATTTAAGGTTTAAAGATACAAATTACAAAAAATTCAGGTTTCAAAAATTCGAAGAGAACATTTTAAAGTTGCTTCAATTCAATGGTCCAAATTCACATGCAAAATACGAGGTTAAAAATACGAGTTATACATCTGGGATACCACAGCTAAGCAATCAAATCTGTGGGTGAGTTCGACTTGGGCTTAGGTCTGTCTGCAGCTGATGTGACATGGAGCGACATTTGCCGGCGGCTGCAGGGGTGGTGTACAGTATACTGTAAAGTGACTGCAGCCAAGTCGGACAACTTCTACTCCTCGTAGTGTGCGAGACCTGACTACAATGGCCGCACTGCCAGAAGGGTTTAGATAAATCTATACAAATATCACCTGCATGCACATTACTTCTTTTACAAACAAATGCAATTGTACTCAGTACATGACAATAAAAACTTTTATTCCTTGAAATACATGTATTTGAACTTTTTCCTCTGAACTGCCTGGGATACAAACGTCAGGATCGGAATGCATTGCTGTTGTGCTGTAAGCGGCTACATGAAGTTGAACGCAGCCACAGATTTGATGCTTAGCCTTGGTATCCTGGAAGGATAACTTCTATTTTTAACCTTGTATTATTGCATGTGAATTTGGACCATCGAATTGGAGCAACTTTGAAATGTTCTCTTTGAATTTTTGAAACTTTAATTTTTTGTAATTTGTATCTTTAAACCCGGAATTTGTTTTATCTGTTTATTTGTTATTTGTGAAAATGGAAAAATAGCAGTGAAACTGCATTAAAGAAACTTTGAAGACTGGAATTCAGAAGACAAAAAAATCAGATGCATATTTCCAATGCATAAATATTCAATGTTAGAATTTCAGTGCCATATAAAACTCAAATTGTGACGAGACAGATTTACTTCCATAGACACACCTCTCAATTACTGAGTTTAGGTCATCCATTCAGACCCATTGCTACAGGTGTGTAAAATCAAGCACCTAGCTGTGCAGTCAGGTTTACAAACATTTCTAAAAGAATGGGTTGTTCCAAAGACCTCAGAGAATTCAAGTGTGGTACTATCATAGGATGCTGAATTTTCAGTAACTCAGTGTATGATATTTCCTGCTAGATATTCCAGGTTTAACTGTACTGTAAGTGGTATTATTGCAAACTAGAAGTGTTTAGGAACAACAGAAACTCAGTCACAAACTAGCAGACCATGTAAAGTAACAGAGCAGAGTGTCCGGGTGCTGAGGCTTATAGCACTTAAAAGTACGTAAAAGTCACCAGCATTCTGTTTGCTCAATAACTGCACAGTTTCAGACTTCCTCTGGCATTAGTCCAAACACAAAAACTGTGTGCTAGGAGCTTCATGGAATGGGCTTCCATGTCCGAGAAGCTGCACGCAAGCCGCACATCACCAAGTGCAATGCCAAGCATCAGAGGACTCTGGAGCAGTGGAAATGTGTTCTGTGAGTGAGTAAATCACACTTCTCTGTCTGGCAGTCAAATGGAGAAAGTTACCTGCCTGAGGAATAATGGTATTTGTTTTGTTTTTTTTTCAGGGGTTGGGCTAGGCCCCTTATTTCCACTGAAGGGAACTCTTAATCCTTGAGCATACCAAGGCATTTTGGACAATTCTATGCTTCAAGCTGTATAGGGAAGGCCCTTTTCTGTTCCAGCTTCACTGTGCACCAGTGCACAAAGCAAGGTCCATAAAGACATGGTTGTGTGAGTTGGGTCTGGAGGAACTTGACTGGCCTGCACAGAGCCCTGACCTTAACCGCTTCAAAAACTTTTGGAATGAATTAGAGCAGAGATTGAGAGCCAGGCTTTCAAATCCAATATCACTGGATGAATGGGCAAAAATTCCAATAAATACACATGTGGAAAGCCTTCCCAGAAAAATGGCAGCTGTTAGGCTGCAAAGGGGGGGACCAGCACCATATTGATGCCTATGGATTTAGAATGGGATGTCATAAAAGTTCCTGTAGGTGTAATGGCCAGGCTTCCCAATATTTTTGTCCATATAGTGTGAATAGGAAGTCAGAGATTTATAATGCAAAATGACCATGCTATGAATTGCATTTTGAAAGGAGATGACACTGGTGCATAAACATAGAAGTGGATAACACAACGGAGGTCTGTAAATTGGAAAGAAAAGACAAGTCAAGATCTCCTCACTCTATCCTCAAAGATTCACTTAAATAAATCACTCTGAATTATGCTATACCGATACAAGATGTACGGTAGTGTTTCATAGCTCTTGCAAAAATCAGACACAATAATAATAAATAATAAATATTTAATAAATCATATTGTATAATTGCATTTATAAATGACTTCAATTTGCCCTATTTCAGCAATGGCATGAAAGTATGAAATGTCAGGCTTGACCCCAGCTACTGGAGGAGCAGAGAGCCCACAGTTAAAAGAATCTTCTAAGTAAGTGTGTCTAATGAAACATGAATCCTTAATGTAGAACTTATGCCCAATCAGTGTTAGACCTCTGGAGCATCTCCAGTCTCTTGCCTCCTCTAACAGTCTGGTGCCCCTTCAATTACTTTGCTCATATTCATAATTAGAAACTTTGGGTTCAAATCGTCATTCTGTCCCTTTATCTTCACTGCCATAGAAATTTTCATCTATCCACCTCACCACTTATCCTGGTCAAGGTCACCTAGACCCCATCCCAGGCAGCTCAGTGAATGAGGCTGGAGTACACCCTAAATGGGATGCCAGTTCACTGCAGGGCAGACACTTACTCACATATACAATCATATTCTATATGCTATTTAGCTTGACTGCATGTTTTTGACCTGTGGGAGAAAACCATAGAAACCCCACAATACATGGGTAAAACATGCACACTTTGCACACATAGAGTGCAGGCTTGATTCAAACCTCCAGCATTGATAGTGTGAGGCAGCAATGCTACCCACTAAGTCTTGCCATAAAAGCATTCAAGCTAGGACTGTGATAGCAATTTAGTTAATATTAAGGTAAAAATCTATCAGAATTGCATAAGATAGCTCCAACACTGACGTTTTAATGGGAATGAAAGAAAGTGATGACTTTGAGTGCTTATCAATATGCATACTCGACCATTCATATGTCCCTGTGTACCTATTTGACATCTTTCATTGCCCAAGTACAGTTCCAATGCTTAAGAACAGAATTAAAGAAGATGGCAAAAACAGACATTTCTTTTTTTCCTTCTCTTATCTGGCTCTGTTCACCATAACAGAGCAAGCTTCATAATAAAAGACAACCCTCTTTATTCATCGATCTCTCTAAATTGACTTATTAGCTATTCAGTCAATAATTGGTTGCATAGAAA
Source organism: Mormyrus hasselquistii (assembly GCA_026779605.1). NCBI lineage: Eukaryota > Metazoa > Chordata > Actinopteri > Osteoglossiformes > Mormyridae > Mormyrus > Mormyrus hasselquistii. The sequence goes on from JAODKE010000020.1 coordinate 2,945,886, forward strand.
GTTTCAGTCCAGTCAGTTTAAGTGGGCTTTATTGTCATTCTATCCAAGTACAAAGTGCTAAAACACAAGACAGTGTGACAGAGGGGAGCTGGACATTTGTGAGGGGGTGTGGCTCAGTGGGTTAGGTCTCGGTGCTTGTGATTGGAAGGTTGCTGCTTCAAATCCTGTTCTTGGCAGACTAGTTATTTGTCGGTTGGGCCCGTGAGCAAGGCCCTTAACCCTCTGAAAAGCTCCAGGGGTGCCAGACAAATAGTTACTGCTGTGTGTGCTGAGAAGATGGGATATGTGAAAACTGAAGAATTCCAGTGTACTTGTGCAAATAAAGCATCATTTCAATTCCAATTCCATTTTAGCCCCAGTAAAAGCTTAATTTTATTCCTTATAAGGACAGGATCATTAAACTGCAAACACTAAAAAGAACAATCTGGAAAATGCTACAAATAAGGCTCCTGCATTGAGCCTCTGTACTGGATTCCCACAGGATTACTGGACTCTTTCACACTTGTTTCAAATAAGAGGGCAACGGGTTCATATGGGGAGATATTTTCTAATGGCTTCTCCTGTAGACATTTGAGGTGTCAGACACTTATACAGATGATTAATTAGAGTAGAAGGAGGTCCGTGGAGGCCTGTCTCAGTGAGAGCATAATCTGTGTCTTTCCTCCATCTACCCGGCCAGTCTGCTGAATTCATTTCCACATAGTTTCTCCTTACAGCAGCTTAACACCCCAGCCATGGGGATGAGGTTGTATTGATCTAGGAGTGACTGTAACAGTGCATTTGTTATTTAAACACTAGAGCTGCAGTCTTTATTTTCGCACTCCTTTCCTTCAAAGAAATGCACATGAGATGTCAGCAGCACATTTCATTTGCTGATGGATTCCTGCTCTTTAGTAAGGTTAAACTATAAACCGTCTGCAGCCCGTTAACTGCATAAAACAGAAATGTGCAAATGTGTATAGCTTGATTTAGAATTTATGCATATTTTCCCCCCAAATTATTAGCTTAATTTTCTGGTTGTTGTAAATGTATTTCAAGTTTATATAAACAAAAAGTTATGCAGTGTTTTTGAATGAGAACAATTAATTACACAAGCAAATATGATATATTACATGGAAAACAGGGAACGCACCCACCTTCTACTTAAGTATTGGTATTTTATATTTCAAGTTAAATTACACATTCATCAGTAAATTATCCGGTTATCATTCAATATCATAGACCTATAAATAACTAGAAAATTAATATAGCCAGAGATATGAGCATCATAACACGTTAATTTAGTTATTTAAATGACAAGCCGGAAATAACATCAAACAGCTGGGAACAATCAGGGTTTCACACAGGGTTAATGAGGAGGCGTGGCACACAGGAGGATCGTATGAGTGGGTGAAGTAGATGACAGAACCCCGCCCCACAAAGGTGTGCACTCCGGGTGCATCTCAGAGGAGGCGATGGACGAGACGGGACCTGGGACATGGGACCTGGAACATAAAAACAAAAACCCTCAATGAGAGACCGGGAGCAGGACGGACGCACAGAACAGGTACAGGGGAAGCAACCAAGACAACACCTGACAGAGAACAGGAAATGCAGACAGACAAATCAGAAAGGGAGGCACCAGGGGCATCAGGCGCAAGCGGAGCAGCAGGCAGAGCCGGGACCTCGGGCACAGCAGCAGGCAGAGACAGAGCTGGGACATAGGGCGCAGCAGCAAGCGGAGGCGGAGTTTCTGAGGGCCAGGCGGGATACCCTATAGCAGTGGCCCCCAACCCCTGGGCCGCGGACCGGTACCGGGCCATGGGTCATGTGGTACCGGTCCGCGGGCTGCACAGAAAAAATAAAAAACTTTGGTCACATGATATTTACCGCTAAAAATAGTCCTACAAGCTATAGTAAGATGTATAAAAAGCAAATGTCTCTTGATGATATTTTTAAAATATCCCCATTTTTATACGTATCATTTATTCGTATAAATACAAATACATATATTTATCTGCCGCTCCATAAAGGCCGGGGTGTGAAAATAGTTTCTGATATTAAACCGGTGCATGACGAAATGAAGGTTGAGGATCACTGCCCTATAGGGACAGGCTGCTAGCAGCTCCGGTGCCTCAACTACAATCCAAGCCTGGGGTACTTGCGTGTAAGCCTCCTCTTCTTTCTCCGGGTAGTGGCTGTGAATGGAGGTTCGGTCGCTGTGGGAAGTGCTGACGGCTCGGAGCACTATTCACTGTGAAGCAACTTCGGCAGGAGCCTTATCTCCGTCACTCTCTCCTTAAGCTTCCGGAGATTTTTGGGTTTCACAAGAGGTTAATGAGGGGCGTGGCACACAAGAGGATCGTACAAGCAAGTCATGACAGAACCCCCCCCCCACAAAGGTGCGCACTCTGGGTGCGCCTCAGAGGAGGATAAAGGTCTTTAAAGGTCACAGCTTTCGGTATGATGCAGGGCCTGAACACCGAAAATGCCAAGGACTCATCACAGATGTAGTACCAGAATGGATGACAGAAAACTTGTCACACATTATCTAAAAACAGTGACTCTCCTAACTACTGACTCACAGACTTAATGAAATTATCAATATGTCATTTCTTTTAGTACCTAATACGGAAAAAATCCTCAAAAAATAAAATAAAGATGTAAATAAAACTCTTTACAATTTTATGTAATATTTTAGAAAAGTAATGAACAAGAATTTTACAGTTGTGGTAGTACAAACACTAAAATATTCCTATGTTAACATCTGATATCAAATTCTCAGTGTGGATTTCTTTAGAGGTTTTTGCAACAATATCCATAATAAGATTAAAAATATACTTTTACCGATGTGATCTTTTCTTGTACAAGATGTTATATCTGTCTCCATCACAATGTATACAGTGAAAAAAGCTCTTTATAAGTATAAAATCGACAACTATTCAAGCACAGAGAAATTTAAATTATACCCCAAGATAAACAAGTAAGCATGTAATAAATGTGGATGACAATTAGTTTTCCTCAGTAATTAAGCTGTTGAAATATTTATTCATCATATATTTGTATGGAATTAGAATAACATTAAGAGACCTCTAGGACACAATAGGTAATTTAAACACATTTAATTGCTGACAAAATCAGAAACTGTTAGGAGTCACCTAATTTCATAATAACAAATTTACCCCCCTTGTCGGGGAACATTTTGAAAGCAGCCCGAAAGCCACAACTCGCGACCTCCTAATATTTACCCGCAATTTTATTTTCAAAATAGTCCAATTGGGCGGGAAAACCGCGAACCAGGCATCTTTGTCATTGCCAATATTCTTTCCAGGCTAAAATCACGTCTGACCGCCCTCCGCCTCCATGATCGACCGGAACCCAACAACAGTGGTGGAAGAGAAGGAGAATAAGCACAAAGACAAAGACAGAAAATATGAATTAACTTCACGACAAGAGGTTTTCGGAACTATGATTGTTCTCTACTTGTAAGTTACACTGGCTCACACACATTACCACAAAGCTTTAAAACGTCTATCCCCATTATCCCTTACTGACGTGGCGTGCATTATTTCGTACGCTAGAGGGCTCTGCATTGCATTTATGTGTCAGCTCGTCTCGCTTGTTTGGAATGGGTTCAGCAATGGTTTGGCACTCTCTTCTCATTATTACGTCCTAAATCACAAAATGTCACTATAGTTTAGTGTAAGCGGCTAAAGATAAAATCAACGATATTTGTAATATTTACAGCTGTACCAAACTGATTATCCCTGTGGTTTTCAAAAGAGTACAGCTTTATTTCCCTGCTGAGGGAATTAATGCGGTCTAACATTTAAAAACGATATTAAAACATACTGCATCACATCGTTCATTATAGTCATATTAGGCCTAATACAACACTGCAGAAGTATAGTTAAAATCGCAGACCGCAGATGCAAAATATCAGTAAGGTATACTGCGTTTGAGAGGCAGGAAACTAAATATTCGTAGTCGTTTGTCTTCTATATTATTTACATGGAATAAAAACTGAAAAATGGCAATACTTTAATGTGTCCATGCAATTACATTTGGAATGTTTTGGCATACATAATTAACCAATTAGCCTTTCAGTTTAGAATTCTTTATTTATAAAGTAACCTGCAGTATAAGTAAGCTTAATACAAGTTTCCAAGAAATGTTGCAATTTTTATTACGAAAGACCTGCATGAATTGACAGACGCGGTTGTTTATCACTGATAGAAGCAATCCATTGGTTTATAAAAGTTGTGTATTCCCCAGCTATGAGGTGGCAGTGTCATTTCCAGCCTCTTCTCCGTAAACAGTGCGAAAGCAGACTCTGCTCGGAGCGCTTCTGCTTGTTAAATTCTCCGTTCTTCACTTAACCACGGGCGTGCTATTAAATACAGGAAAAACGTGAAACCACCTTGCTTTGTTTACTTTAGCCAATTTTTCATTACATTTTGACTATTGACAGTTTTGATGGAATTGCTTCAGTTTTTTCCGTGTTGCAGTCACCGGTACTGAACAGTAAGTACGCTCCAGTATCTCAGCAAGTGCATAACAGGATTTAAGTGGCATGACTCAGAGGGAACTCTTTGTTATTGTATCTGATTATTTATTTCACATATAGTTTATTTTTCTAAATATCTTATCACCGATTTTATGTTCATTTCAGCTCTACTGAAGAGCGTTTGTGCGTATTTCTTGATTGCTAATATGGTTAGTGAGTTAAATATTATGATAATTTCACCTGTAGCGTTATTATTTTATGCAGTATTTTTGTGTGGATACGTGGAGGAGAGCATTTACAGTCCGTGCAATCGCCTATTTCTTCAAAGCGATTAATACATATAAGGTTTGTCACCGCAGATGTCCTTTGTGCCTTTGGCATTTCTCTTTGAATATAGGCTATGCATTGTCACACAATATGTCACTAAGGTGGACATGTCCATATGAAACTTGCCGTTCAACTGGTGCTTGAAACATGATAACAGCATCACTTTGCTTCTGTCCAGATTTTAACTACATCGCCTTTCATACGGGTGAAGGTGACAGTATCCTTTTCTTCGGATTAATTACCGCTTTATGAATTATATGATGACATACTCAAATGCTACACTCTGCGCTATTTATCACTTTCCCGATTTTCGCCTTCTACTTGTTACATAAAAGCATAAACAGCTAGCTGTGTCACCTGCCTTCTGTAAATTTTTTGTTTGCACTCAATCTCGCACCTTATATTTGTACAGTGTTACCCATGTGTGTATATTTCAAATTTTATTTTTGTATA
>JAODKE010000020.1:2974585-2988917 GCA_026779605.1 Mormyrus hasselquistii
TGTCTTATGAGGAGAGGTTAGCTGAACTGAATCTGTTCAGCCTCGAGCAAAGGAGACTAAGGGGGAACATGATCCAGATGCATAAGATTCTGACGGGTCTGGATGCTGTTCAGCCAAATGGCTATTTCAATATTAGTTTAAATACTACAACTCGTGGCCATAAGTGGAAATTAGTGGGAGAACATTTCAAAACAAATTTGAGGAAGCACTTCTTTACACAGCATGTTTGAAATAGTCTTCCTGCTAGTGTAGCGGAAGCTAAAACCCTGGGTTCCTTTAAATCAGAGCTAGATAAGATTTTAACGACTCTGAGCTATTAGTTAAGTTAAGTCCCCAAATGAGCTTGATAGACCGAATGGCTCCCTCTCATTTGTAATTTTCTTATGTTCTTAACTCAAGGAAGTGGCAAACCTATGAATGTCCTGCTAGTATCAGCTATTACTTAAAGCAACATGCCCGTTAACTACATGCAGCATGCTGCAATGAAGTTGCAAAGGAAAAAGTGTGACCATGCCAACAATGCTCCATGAGATAGTAGCCTCTGACAAAGAATCCAAGCTAAGAGGACCTACAAAGTCGTGAGCAGTGACTATAAACAATTGCCTAAAATAGTACACCAGAAAAGCACAAATACCTAGAAAAGGCTTCCATACCTATGATGATGATTACCAGGCCTTATATAGAATATCTGCATGTGATGTTAGCTGGTAATTACTACTATTTAAAGAAGTGGGCACTATATATCATGTAAATAGCCCAGCCACAAACAGAACACATGTATTCTGCTACAATTTTTTTCTATTTGGGGACATTCTTTTGCTGACTATACAGGGCAAGATGTAACGTAGATCCTGATGAGTGACTCAATGTAAGCTTCCGTGTCTGAAAGATCCAATACTTTTTCTTTCCAGAACTGCGTTTTGGCAGGCTGATTAAAATTACAAATATGAGGGAAATAAAAGTTATCACATGGAATGTGTAACATTTTGACAGCATAATAACCATATTCCTCACAGTTAAGAGGATGAGCAAAGATTTTTAAAACTCATAATAATCATTCACCCCATGACCCTGTGCAGGACAAGTTGTTAGAACATGGATAGTTGAATCTAATAGTGATTCAAGGTGAGAGCATATAACAGACACTTTTCTTGTTCTTTTTTTGTCAAGGCAGAAGCAAAATCACAAATTTTTCATGGAATATATAGTAGTGAAGTTTTTCTGTCACCAACCCACAGGTTGGAGGATGCATCAGTCATATTAAGCAGACACTGATGACTTTTCTAGGTTCCATAATCTGACAGGGAATGAGAAATTATTCTAGAGCAGACAATAAAAGCACTTACCACCCCACTAGGATCGATGTGTAAAATAGTCCATTTTCCCTCAGCGATGAGATTCATGAACCAGAGAATTGTAATCTTGGGCAATATGCAATGTGATTTAAGACTTCTTTGGACTTAGAGGCCAGCTAATGAACTGATGCAAGCAGTAATTGGTTATCTTTATAGATAGCCTGGTTTCTTGTGGTAAATAACCCCACTCAGCTATTTATTTTAACTGATGCACCTGTGGCGTACTGCTGCATAACCACATGTGCTTTATTTTTTATTTTATTTTCAAATTTCACTCTATATAACCGATCGTAGTAATGCCGTTTTGCATAATTCTCATCGCACAGGTTAGGATTAAAAACATCTAGTGTACACCAAGGAAAAGGAAAGTAGAATGTAGGAAAAGTATGCTTCTTTAGGTAATTGTCTCATTGATATTCAGATATTTCAGGAGATATCAGGTTTGCATTTAAGTTTCTGAACAGCAATGTAGCTCACATTATGTAAAGCAGCCATTCACCGGGTTGTGAATCAAAGGGAAGTGTGTTCAATATGCTCACTGCCTCCTGACACATTTACGAGAAAAATATCAATGACTTAACTGTGGGAAAAACATTTGAGCTCTTATTAACCCATATAACCCAGTAACTGATTCTTTTTTTCCCTCCCAAATAATGAATCTTCTTTCTTACTCTTTTTACTATTTCTCCTTCTTTTTATTCTGCACTATATCCATCATGTTTCACAAATCTTAAAGGAGGAATGCAGAATGCTTGTTTTTGACTCTGAGATGCAAAATGTGTCCTGTAATGCAACCTTGTACACATAGCAGTGGTGAAAACCACACATTTATGGAAGCTTTAAAAGAATAAACTCTAAAAATTATGTATGTATGATATATGAAAAAGACACATTAAGAGCTTCACGGTCGGTCATTTGTGAAAATATCTAGCACAGTCCTGAAATGTCTAAGGCTGACTAAGTCTACGTACAGCTTTGTTCCGGAGTCATCAAACGCTCCACCTTCTGTTAACATGAGAAACATGAGCCTGAACACTATACAGCAGTCATGTAAAGCTACAAACTAAGAGGTATACCTCAGAAAAAATAACAGTACAGACAATTTTTAAACAGCACAAACTATTGAGAATGGGGGGGCTAACTTAACGGTGGGGTCACGTGACCATGTAAATAAGCAATATCTCTGCACTGAAGCAGCACAAAGAACAAAGGCTTCAGCACAAATGCAGCACAAACGATTCTGATCAATCTGGTGGAAATCAGATGCAAATGGAAGGCCAACTTCATGCTGATGACGTCACCATGTAAACAAACATTTATATCTTAGAAGCTTAAACAGCACAAACAAAAATTTTTACGGCACAAATGTGGCATGATTGAGACCAGTTTGGCTGAAATCTGAAACATAGGTACATTATAGGTAGGTAGGTTATTGTACTGATACGGTGTTTCTTTAGCCATATAACAATATATAACGACTTGGAGAACAAAAGCAATTCTAGTAGTTTTTATTATGTTTATGTCACTTTGCATACAGTTGTGTGTTTTTTTCTGAAAAAACATAAATTTACAATCCTGATTAATAACATTTTCTTTGATTGGCTAAGACTTTTGCACAGTACTGAATATTTATGAGCTGTGATGCCACATTCCCCACCCACTGCACCAGCACTTATATATGTGTGTCACCGCCAACTGTCAAGTACAGCAATTGACAGTGATGTTTTTTTCAGCTGTATTACTCACATGTCTGAGACCTGAGGCACAGAGATTTTGACACCATTCACTTAACACCCAATATTAACATTAACTGAAAAGACAGCTGAGACTCTTAAATCGTATATCATTAAAGTGTTGCAGAACAGCCACTTATGCATATCAGATGGATATTAAATCAAAGACCTAAAATGAAACTTTCAATCTGTCTGAACGCTATAGGTCAGGTCATCACATATGCTGATTGAGATAATCTTAATTATTGTGCTGTAATTATTTTGACATTATAATCCTGTTTTAATTTAGATTTATTCTACGTTTATTCTTCTCTTTTAGCTGCACACGGATTTTGATTCCGGCAACAAAAACATCAAGTACATCCTAGCAGGTGAGGGAGCTGGGACAATCTTTTCCATCAATGAAAGGACAGGAGACATACATGCGATGAAGAGACTGGATCGTGAAGAGAAAGCCGAATACACACTCACGGCACAAGTCATAAACAGGGACACAAACCAACCTCTTGAACCACCTTCAGAATTCACAATCAAAGTTCAGGATATCAATGACAATGCACCAGAATTCACCCAAGGCCCATACCATGCCACCGTCCCAGAGATGTCTCAAGTGGGTAAGACAGCCGGGTCACATGTCAAAGCATACTACTACACGTTCAATTACCAGAATGTATTGAACAAATTTGGCTAAACACACATAAATCCAGTAAAGTAAATTTGAATATAATTTATTACATGGACAAATCCTGTATTTGATTTAAACAAGGAATGATCCACCTGTTTTTGGAAAGAAAAGGTGAAGACTGAAGTTGTTGCTAATATCTGTGAAGCATTTCTCTTAGCCAATTTCATATATCCACCTGATTCTACTTTCTGTTTGCAAGTGTTTTATATTATGCATGTTCCTTCCATTCAGTTATGATATTTGTCAGTGCTGGAGTGCGTATTTTAACATTACTAGTAAATATTAAATTTAACTATTTAGTTGATGACTAAAACTCACTGTCAGCAATCTGGAAATTACATCTTATAATTACAAAAAAAATCCTCATGCCTGGTACCAAGCGTATATTTACCCGAAAATACTGGTTTCTGCCATTGTGCACTACCTGATTCTGAGCCAAGGGGCTGAGCCAAGTACACTCATGTTCATTTATCTGTCTTTTATTTTATGAGGTTATCATCTCTAGATATTAAACATTTCCATATAATTTATATGAACTTGTAGCAGATTTTAGATGTTTATTCTATGGTGCTTAGGTAAAAGATTTGCTGTTTTTCTGGCACACATCTATGCACATGCTTACAGATTTTTCTATGCATTCACAGATCTATGCATGTATTTACAGATTTGTCCACACACATAGAAAATTTCATAATGCATACAAATCTGATTACATGCATGGATTCTGAATACACATTTACAGATTCCTGTACACATTTGCAAATCTCAGTATGCATTTACAAATTCTTTTACAAATTTACAAATCTGATTATCCACACACAGATGGAGATACAGTCACACAACTCTCCATACACATTTGTAAATAATTTTGCTAAAATAATAGCCCCATAAGAGACCCACTAAAATGTGCCTGGATTGTGGGGCTGCTTTCATCCAAAACATTCAATCACCAGCGTCATTTATTCTTACTGTATGTATTGAAAACCTTTCCAGGAGAAAGTCTTTTCTCAGAACATATATTTTAAAAATGTTTAATTTGACAAAAATGTTTAAAATATACATAATTAATTGGGGTGGCCTTACACTCTGCAACCAGACCTCCAAGCCAACATTGACTCCTTTCATTTATGGAATTAATCAGATTGGTTCCAGGACCAGAAAAGACCAGGCAAGGATAAAATGTATTTACTGTAAAATACAGTGAAGGAGAACAGAAACTTGTGCATTTTGTTCAAGGCAGACAAAAATTAAATTTGCCTCTCTCATTATAATGAGATGTTTCTCATGTTGTAGCATGCAAGTATAGTGAGAAACTGCTTTTATTTATTTATTTATTGTCATAATGGCTGCAATGTGCTATCAGTGGGGTGCTACCAATACTGTACTACTATATATTATACATTCCAAAGGAAGACTCAAACAAAAAACAGCCATTTTAACACTGATTTTTATGAAGCTAAATTTTAACTGTAGGTAATAAAGTTTGTTGAATCCCAAATGTGGCTGAATCCTGAAATATAAGAAATGCTGAAAGTGTGCTGTTTCATTTTTTCAAAGGATGTATGTGGGATCCTTCAATAATGGCTATTTAAATTTGATCTGAATTACGCTTCAAACACTGACCAAATTTCTAACAAAAGCTGTGGCTACCTGCCCTTCACAAGATAATTTTGTCCATGTGCAGTATGACCAAATTAAAAGAGATCTTGTGTAGTTCTTGAAGCTCATGAAGCTGGAAATTGTTATAAATTTATCTGTAAAGACTTTGTCCACCCCCAGTGCAAGATTACGCAAGTAGTTTGCAAATGAAAGAAATTTCGTAAAGTCAGTGCTACTTTCACTAGGAGTGGATAGTGATCATTAAAGGAGAGTACTGTGGAATCATCATGAGGGATAAAGAAGCCTGGGTTGATAGTGATCATTAAAGTAGAGTACTGTGGAATCATCATGAGGGATAAAGAAGCCTGGGTTGAGAGCTAAGGATCTGGAGGCATTTCATACACTTAATAACATCTGTTTTCTACCATATTAACTATAAAACAAACATGGAACAAGAGTTGTGTTCATGGAACACCAACCATGAAGGAATCCACTGCTCCCAAAAAAAGTCTGGATTTTCTACAGCACTGCTGGAATAGCCTATTGTGAGCAGTTGAGACAGAAGTTGGACTGTCTGGTAAATGTACACATTGTTTTGTCTGGGGAGAAAACGGAACACTGTATTCCAACACTAAAACCACATCCAATCTGTTAAGCACACTGGAGTGAGTATTATGCTGAGATGCTGTTCTCAGGGGCAGGGACAGACTGCAGTTATTACTGAGGGACCAATCAGCTCCATGTTGTATCAAAAATTTCTACAGCAGGATGTCAGGGTGTCTTGACACAAGGGAGGTTTGGTCATGCAACATGACAATAATTGAAACATGGGAGCAATTCAGTAACAGAGCAGCTTAGGGCAGCAGAAATTCTATACTTTAGACAGTCAAAGTCCTGACCTCAGTCCCATTGAAATGATGTGTCATGATCTGAAGCAGGTCATTCAAGTAAGAAAGCCAACAGTATACATGACATGAAGCATTTTTTCTGTTGAGGAATGGACCCAAAACACCTTATTGTTATTGTGAAAAAGGGAGGTTAAAATATTTGTTTTTTGTTAATGGTCTTGATGGTTCTAACCATTTCTATTTTAGGAACCAATCATGTGGAAATCTGGAGTGTTTCTTTCTCAACCATGTATGCAGTTATATATCATAGGATGGGCATAGTGGTCATATGGTTAGTGTTTGTGTATAATGTGTCTGTCCACAAATGCTTAATGGAAATTGTATGATAAATGTAGTTAAAAAGATTCATAAGCAGATGCTATTCACATTCACCTTCCATCTCTCGAGTCCCAGTGCACCTTTTTTCATTGTCCTTTTTTGTAGTTGTCTATTTGCATGAGTGTGTTACTTTGCAGACCCAGCCTTCATACCGCTACCAATCTTTTTGTTTAATGTTCGGCTTTTCTGCCATACCAGTCTGTCCCCTCCCTCATCCTCTACACTGCAGTTTTTAACAAGTTTTAAAAGGGATGAATTTAGACACTTACTTGCAGTAAACGTTTTATCCAGAAGCACAGAAATGTGACAGATCTGTTCAGTATTTGCATCATCTGTTCAGGGTTCAGCACACTTCCCCCTGTGCATCTCTGAGTGTTTCATGTCTTTTGCTGTATTTGTTTGTCAATTCCACTGGCGAATCATGGATTGTTGTTTTATTTTGTGCTATATTCTTTACTGGAAACATGCTCACTTCCCAAGAAGAACACACAATAATAAATAATTTTATTACAACTAATTAGATAAACAAGTCCTTTATGCTCAGAAGCATAAACTCTGTCCTCTGGGGTCCAGACCAAAGATGCATGTTATACATGTATCTCTGGTAAGCAGTACGCAACACATTTATCATCGAGTCGGAGGACTGCACAAAGTGCACACTGAAATTGGAGAGGAATACAGAAGAGCAACAAGGTTATTTTAAAGCAAAGTACAACAACCTAGATCTAATAATAAATAGCTTGTACAAGAAGTCATCTAATCTTCAAATCTCTCCCATTAATTTCCAGTTTGTACAGTCCAACTGCGGTGTGTAGTGATAGGTTTTAATAATGGTGCATTGATGTTTCTAACTGGTTTTTAACTGGCTGTGCATCAATATGGTGTTGTTCCTCCCATTGCAGCTGTAACAGCTGCCACTCATCCGAGTGTGTCTGTGGGAATTTTCGCCCATTCATCTAGAAGAGCATTTGTGACGTCAGACACTAATCATGCACATGAAGGCCTGGCTCACAATTTCTGTTCTAGTTGATTCCAAACATGTGCGATGAGGTTGACATCAGGGCTCTGTGCGGGCCAATCAAGTTCTTCCACGCCAAACTTACCCAACCATGTCTTTATGGACCTTGCTTTGGGCATTGGGGCTCAGTCATGCTAGAACAGAGGGCTTTCCCCAAACTGGAACAAATTCTATACTGTGGAAGTATAGAATTGTCCAAGAGGTCTTATGCTGAAGCATTAAGAGTTCCCTTCACTGGAACTAAGGGGCCTAGCCCAACCCCTGAAAAACAACCCCATACCATTATCCCTCAGGCAGGTAACCTTTTCCTGGCATTCACCAAACCCAAAGTTCATCAGACTGCCAAACAGAGAAGTGTGATTCTTCACTCCTCAGAACACATTTCCACTTGACCCAAAGTCTAGTGACAGCCACTCTATCTGATGCTTGGCATTGTATGCTTAGTGATGTGAGGCTTGCATGGAAGCCCATTCCATGAAGCTCCTGGCGCACAGTTTTTGTGATGCATTTAATGCCAGGGGAAGTTTTGAACACTATAATTACTGAATCAACAGAGCGTTGGAGACTGCACTACGTGTCTCAGCACTTAAAGGCCTTGCTGTTACTTTACGTGGCCTGCCACTTCATGGTTGAGTTTCTGCTGTTCGTAAATGCTTCCTCTTTGTAATAATACCACTTGTTATACAGTTGACCATGGAATATTTAGCAGGGAAGAAAATTCACAAACTGATTTATTACAAAAGTGCCATCCTATGATAATACCACACTTGAATTCACTGAGGTATTCAGAACACATTCTTTCAAAAATGTTTGTAAACCTGACTACATAGCTAGGTACTTGATTTTCTACACCTGTAGCAATGGGTCTCAATGGAACACCTGAATTCAGTGAGGTGTGTCCCAATGCATTTGTGTATATTAGGCAAGTGAACTGTCAGATCCTGAAGCCGATGTGTTATAAGCAGGAAAAATCGCAAGGATATAAGTGACTTTGACAAGGGTCAAATTGTGATGGCTAGAGGATTGGATCAGAGGATCTCCAAAATGGCAGGTCTTTTGGGGGGGTTACCAGTATGCAGTGGTCAGTACCTACCCAAATTGGTTTGAGGAAGGAAAACTGATGAACGTTTGATGGGGTCATGGGTGCCCAAGGCTCATTGTGAGAATCAAAGAATAGCCCGTGTGGTACGATCCAACAGGAGAGCTATTGTACCTGTAGCACAAATTTCTGAAAAATGTAATGGTAGCTATGATAGCAAGGTGTCAGAATACACAGTGCATCACAGTTTGGGGCAACTACAGCTGAACAGAGTTTTTATGCTGACCCCTGACCACTGCTGAAAACACCTACTGTACAATACCTACAATGGGCATGTGAGCATAGAGTTAGGCCAAGTTATATCACACTGTTCAGGAATAGTCTGAAGAACATGAAAAACAGTTTAGTGTGTTGACGCAGCCTCCAAATCCCCCAGATCACAATCAGATCAAGCATCTGCAGGATGTGCTAGACAAATAAGTCTATAGAGGTTCCACCTTGCAACTTACAGCATTGAAAGGAGCTGCTGCTAACATGTGCCAGATACCCCAGGACAACTTCAGAGGTCTTGTGGAGTCCATGCCTTGATGAGTCAGATCTGTTTTGGGGGCTCGAAGGGGATTTACACAATATTAGTCAGGTGATTTGCATGTGTTTCATGGGTAATGGACAAAGTCGCATTTCAGTTTCACATCTGAAATTATTCATTCAGCAGCAATCAAGTACTGAAATGATTTCTCATGCAATGAATTATGAATCAATGATTAACCACAGACAGTACAAACCCACGCATATGTTGCACATTACATTTCAATTCTGGATTTAATAAATTATAATTTAAAAATGAGAAATTATTGATATATTAACAATGTATTACAATGCACAGTATTTGATGTTTTTATATTTATTCTGTTTTTCCCCACACAGTTCTGTTTCTTATTCTATGAAAGCTGCATTGTAAGATTTGAATGTTTCACATTAGTCTTTGTGTATAAAATGTTGGCGGCTGCTGTTGTATTCCAGATGTAAGATAAAGGCCATCTGCAGGTCTCAGTAACTACAGGCTCAATCAAAAAAAGGCTACAGCAAAAGCCAGCATTATTTGTGATAGGTTGCATCTACTCTCTAGCTTTCAGTGAAGGCTATTCTTTCAAAACAAATCCTATACTTTAAATCAGAATATAGGTGATAAGTGAGAATTCTTTCCTGATTTTCATCCTTGGCAAATTCTGCCTCTGGGTTTCTGTGTCTGCCTGTGTGCTGTTTTGTGTGTTGAAGGACGTTACATTATCTTTTGTAGCGTCGGTGGGGATTGAGTGTTCCGGCATCCTTGCGAGCTTTGTATATAGCCCTGTGTGTCTTGTAAGTAGCCCTTGTATATCTTTGATAGTGTAATTACTTGTGCTCTTGTCTGTCCTAGAGGATGTACCATTACCTGTGTCATCTTGACGTTCTCTAGTGTTGTATAATTACCCAACCATGTGTGAGCCTTCCTGTCGGGTGTGCAACCTCCCCGCATTTGCCTCTGTGTATAGCTGCTTATTACGTTGCATATTAAAGAGCAACTTTGTGAGAAACAATCTCCTCTCATCTTTTGCTGTCGCTGCCATGATACCTCGTTCAGCCAAGCATCACAGTGGTGTCAGAAGTGGGATGCCAGAAGTAGCCTCACTGGCAAGTCAGCTCCAGCCTGGCAGATCTGAGGGCAGTCATCAAGTGACAAAGCAGAAGAGGAAGCGGTGCTGGGGATAAGACAACCGGGACAGTGATGCTCGTCTGCTGGGACTGTAGCAAGAGGGGACATTGGCTACGCGGTTGCCCGGAAGCATCTCTCACACCTGCCAGTGGACAAGCTAGGAGCAGCATGGCAATGAAGGTGCCTCCCTTTTCTACTGGAGTGCCCTGGACATGTGTGGCATGACCTCAAGCCACTCCTGCCAGCCTGAGGACCTTCGGCAGAAGTGACGCTGGCAAATGAGAAAGGCAGGCACCTCGGCAGACTCCGACTACTCACAGGTTATCGAGTGCTCTCCGCTAGCCAGCTGTGGCGTGACCCCAGCAGACAGCACGACCAACAGAGGTGGCAGTATGAGGCTAAGAGGCTCGGCTAACTTGGGAGAGCTGCAAGCTGGACAAGCAGCAGGAGTGAGACCAACTGGACCGGAATGCCTGTGGGAGTCTGCAGAGCAGGAGTGGCGAGAGCTGGAGCAGCTGCGTGGTGAGCTGGCCAGCTGGGGGTAAGAGCGTGACTGCCAGAGGAGTCTTGCTGAGGCAGTGGAGCCAGGCACTGTGTGGCCATGAGATGGTGCTGCTCAGTCAGGAGGAGGTGTGTCATGGCTTGGAGGCCTGGCTGGTTCAGGAGCGCTACGAGCTGCGGTAGAAAATAGATGGATGGATTGGTGGATGGCTGAAGGGATGGATAGACTGTTGGATGGATTGTTGTATGTTTTTGTTTGATATTACACTACAGACTCATACAAACATACCATCTGACTTTAGAAACTCTGCTTAGTGTAAATGCTGCTGGTTCTTTACATGTGGTCCTTGCAGCTGGTTGCTACAGGCATTAACATGTAGATGGTCATCTTAGGTAGCCATTGATTGTGGGAAGCCTCCTATTGAAGGACAGATTCATAGATAGCTCAGCTGTGGTAGCTTATATGATATCTTTCCTATCACCAATGCATTGTGGGGATTGCTACTCTACTTACTTTTTACAGCACCTATAATTCAGCCTAAAACTTGATATGACAGTTAACTTCCAGCATGTAACATAATTAACCTCCCACAGTTTAACAAGTCTCCTAGTTGTTAGTTTTTCTAGCTTCATACCTGTCATCTCTCTGATATATATTTTTTCTCCATGCAACACAGGTGGCAAGTCAACAAGTCACCCACGTTTCTGGTATCTATACACCGACTGTTAGGCTGAACAGCATAATTATGACTATTTATTTTTTGGTAATAACAAAATGTGAATTCTGTTATTGAACAACTCTGAATGTGAAATAAAAATAAGAATTTATATAGTCAAACTATCATCAGAATTTAAGTGATCAATTGTCATTGTTAACACACCACAACGAAATGTGTATTTAACCCATATGGCCAATGTGACAGGGGGAGCAAATTCAGCACCCAGGGATCAGTACCTTGCTCAGGGTACCTCAGTGGTGCCTTGCTGGTCGGGTATTTGAACCTGCAATCGTTCAATTAAAATGGTGCATCCCTAACCATTAAGCCACCACTGCCCTTTAGCCAAAGCTGTTGTATACAGAGAAGGAAAACCTTCCACAGAGCGTAGGAGGAATTCAGACCCATCAACCCTCAATCCTGAGGGAGTGAGGTAGTAGTGTCCCCTTGACACCATCGTAGGATTTATGATTGTGATAAAACACAATTACTGTAAAATGACTAAAATAAACATTATAGGCTTATGTTGCTACCACAGAATTGCAAAGTTTTCATTTAATGTAAACATTTTATAGCAGTCGGTTTTATCCAAAATGGTATACATAAACCAGGTTTAGCTTCTCAAGTAACCACGCAAGGACCCAATCCCAACCAGAGGATTTGAATGAGAAACTTTCTTATCACAGACACAGTGTGCTATCCCACTGAGCCATGCACCACCACTTCAATTATGCATTGCATTATACAAAAAAAGAGTCTGAAAACTATTGCTACAATGACCATTTGAGTGATCTGCAGGATGTCCTATGCTGTTAGCTAAAGTCTAGTAACGCATTTAAAATTGTTGGTAACAGCTCACTTAAAGCAGTCATCATAATGAATTATAGATGCCTTCGTAATGCATTCATAAAGTATTATAAATATGGTTATAACTGTTTATAAAAAGGCATAACAGATTAAAGCCATGTTTAATATTCATTATGAATGCTCTATGAATCTATACGATAATGCATTATAATGGTCTTTATAATATGAATACATTATCATATATGAAGGTAGCTATAATGCATTATACATGAGTGCTTTAAAACCAAATTGTTATTTTTGTTGTTTTTCTTGTTGCTAATGCTATTGTTGTGGCATACGGGTAACGTTACAAATATGTATCTGTAAGGAATTTTTCCATGGTATCAATAAAATACATGTTATCTTTACCTTATATAATATGTTAGCTACTGACTCCAAAATTCAGCTGTACAGTATAACGGGTCAAACTTTGGAGAAAAGCGTGTCCCCAGCTGAGACTGTTTGGATCTAATGAGGGGTAACAGATGGCCATGGCCTGACTAGATGTTTACCACACTATATATTTCCAGCATCATCAAACTCATTAAACCATGCTTATTATATTTGTAAAAATAAAAGCCATGTTTAAATTGTAGCTCAGACTTTTTTTGTTTAAAGATAATCCTCCAATGACAACCTCAATTGATTGATGCTAGTACTTAACGACACCCCTTATCACAACTAGTATAGTATGATATAATATTGTTGGTGATGTGTTACAGTATATTTAAATGGAAAATCATTAAAGAGACCATACATTTTAGCGTAGCATGTCATGCCTTACTAAAAGTTTAAAATCCAATTCACTAGTAAATCAGCGGCTTTGCTGGTGCAGAACAGACATTTTGGAGCATTTTTATTTGTTGATATTCAAAGTTTAAAAATAGAGTATTGTTCCTCGGGGCGAGACCAGCATTGCATGTGATCCTTCCTTTTAAACCATCTGGATCTCAACAGGCAAAGGATCAAATTGGAAAGGCACAAAGCATAACTGAAGACCACTCATGGGTTTTGATTTTGACACCTAGTGGCATGCAATTCCATGCCTAGGGAGAAAAAGCAGTAGGCAACTGACTGAGGTGAGCTTGAAAGAATTAATTTCCATAGAAATTGCAGTTAACCCAGACCATACTAGAACTTGGTAGTCCATACTTTGATCATGGATTCATTCATCGTCATAGTTGTAAGCTACATCTTCATGATATGCACAGCTGTCAGTTGTTGGATGAGACATTTTAGCGAGCCTGGATGGATGTAGAGGTCAAAATCTTTATTTGTTGACACAACAACCTATTGCTATACAGTGGAATCTGTACCCGCGACTGTCTGAGGCCACGAGTAACTTGAGTCACAAATATTTTTATTTAATAAAATCTTTTGCTGTAACCACAAGCAATGTTTGGAGCCACGAGCTGTATCACACGCCCGCCCACCTCGTTATCTCTATATTCCTAAACAATGGGGAACAAGGGAAACTTGCCTATGCGGGTAAGCAGTAACTTTAGTTAAAAAAATATCTATTAAACTGAAACACACAGTTAAATTGAACAAAAAGATACGATATGATTTCTTTTGATTGTTTCAGCTGGCTCAACAGCTGTTTTGTGTTGCCGCGACATGCCACCAGAGTGGTACTAAGATACGCATATTTACATCCACCCTTTTAAATGTTTGAATGTTTTTTTTTTATATATCTATATATATATATATATATATATAAGATGCTTCCTAGACGTAAAATACACCATGTTCAAAATTATTATGCAAATCATATTTAAGTGTCAAAAAGATTAAATATTTTGTTTTTCAATTAAACTCATGTATGGTATTGTGTCATGTCAGAGTCATGTTTTGGGCCGGAACCATGGGGAGAGAGCTGGTCGGCCCCTTTAGGGTCCCTGAAGGTGTGAAAATGACC
>JAODKE010000020.1:2989017-3003821 GCA_026779605.1 Mormyrus hasselquistii
TGGGAGGTTTGTTCAGTAACATTCAAATAATACTCTAATGGTTGATGACTTGAAAATTATGCTGACTGTCATTTGCAACGACTATTTAGGTAAATCGGAGAAAAATATCATTCGCATAATAATTTGAAACGTGGTGTAGTCCTTAATGTAAGATACATACGTACAGATGTGCGTTGCAATATGGAAAAGAGGTATGTATACTTCCCACATAGGCTGGTTGCTGCAAACAATTTTTCGTAAATTCGTGATAGCACTGAAAATGTTCTTTTTTTTTCTACATTTTTATTAGTAACACAATTTACTGTAATATTTTTCAGTGTTTTATTGATTTATTATTATTATTATTATTAATTTTTTATGTTCGCTGTAGGCTGCACCAAGCAGCCTCACCTAGCCTAGCCTACGGCACTTGGTCTCTTTCGTGTACGGCCATAACGCAGTTTTTTGTATGCATTTAAAGATGAAAGTGTGTCTAATATGCCAAAAAATATGATATTCTCAATCAATGCTACTTATATTGTCACTAAAAGCTCAATTATTGTGCCTATAAATGTTTTGTATCGGTGTATCTTGGGCTGGAAAACCAATTAATCCCTTTCCCATTATTCCTTATGGGAAAAACTGTACCCACGAGCTGTTTCTTTAAACCAACTATGCTTGTGGGTACAGGTACACATAGCCATGCAAACAGAGTGAATAGACAGGTAGATGAGGAAAGTGACATGTGCTACATCTGCATGTAATAAGGTATTACAGTACGTGTCCATAGCCTGAGGCACACAGACCCATCTGTAGTGTTCAGTGAACAGGAACAGGATCCATAAAACTTGAAGCTCCAAGCCAGGCCAGCCATTTAAATTTGACCTGGAAAAACAATGTAACCTCCTTTCAGTTTAATGTATGCTTAGTACTTTAATGCACTCAAGTCAGGACAAGATTTTATAAACTCTTTTAAAGATACAAATTACGTTATTGATTAGTCCCCTATTATGACATTTAATATTCATGATGCACATGCATTACAGTTTTTGTCAGAAGTAAATGTAAAAACCAGCAAGTTTATGTTTTTGACTTCTAATTTGGCCTGTCGTCACAGGAATAGTTATGGTCAGCTCATCCTCTCATTCTCACTCTTTTTCTCACACTCACTCTATTTGTCGTCTCGGGTGAATGGCACAAAAAAGAAACAGGGTCTTTTATGCACACTGAGATGTAACTGAATTAAGCAGGCTTGATGTGGGTTTCAGACGAGAACCTACCTGCCTTGTTAGAGATATGGTTTCATATTTTTGGAGTCTGCTCGGACATTTGGTTTTATTTGATCTTTCTTAGGCTCTTTTATCCACAGGTATGTCGGTCACCAAGGTAACAGCCACAGACGCAGATGACCCAGTGTATGGAAACAGTGCCAAGCTGGTTTACAGTATTCTGGAGGGCCAGCCCTATTTCTCAATTGATCCCAATACAGGTCAGTGCCTGCGTGAAACACACATACCCTAATTAAGTATTTAGATTAAGCTTTTTCTTGCAAGGCTCAAGTTTTCGATATGAGACACCATGAACAGAAAGAGACAGTTAACACTGAAAAACATCTGTAAAATATAGTTAATTTTGAGATCAGAAACCTAGAAGAACTGCTAAATTTAAAAAGTAATGATTTAACGATCAAATATACTTATTTGAGTACCAATGGAAAATATTATTTAAGTACCAACAGAAAACACTATTATTTCAGCACCAATAGAAATCACAGAGCAAACATGGAAACTTTACTCACTGTACTCCCTATTTAAAGGACACAAACACACACACACACGTTTGTATTCATATATTTGCAGGGACCATCCATTAATATCTATGGGCAAAACACTAATCCCACCAATGACAACCTTAACCCCTACCCAGCCCAAACCTTAATCATAAATAAGAAAATAAATTTGGAGCTATTTGGAATTTAAAGTTTTTTGCTTGCAAACACTGATTTTTATAAAACTGAGTTTATAACGGTGGTCCCCACAACATCAGAATAACAGGTTTTTATTTCATTGTAGGGACATTTGATTTGTAATATAAGCATAATCCACACACACACACAGGTTTGTAATTTTATCTTTATGGGGACTCTCCATTTATTCCTATGGGAAAAACCTCAACATGATGATCTTAACCCATACCCAGCCCTAACCATAACCCTAAATAACCAAAAACAACATACGAGAGTTTTGGTTTTTTAATTTCACAGATCTTTGTGGGGATAACCAGTTTTTATTACTTTGTGGGGGACATTTGCTCCCCACAATGTACAGTAATATACTGTAAACATAATTCACACACACACACACAGTGGGGACCTCAAAAGACGTTGGAAAAAGTAGGGAAATTTCAGGTTTTACTACACTTTGGGGACAATTTGGCCTTCAAATGCGAGCTATGCAAACCCAGACGTGCGCACACACACACACACACACACACACACACACACACATACCATTCAGAGATGCCATTTCCTACTGTGGGAAAGTTTGGCCAAAAGTTTGCGCATCCCTCGTAACATATTTTAGTCATTTTTAATGGAAAAGATGTAAACACAGTCTTTATAAGAAATGGAAAAAAATGCACAATATTTTCAGCAAACATTGATGCATAGTTACTTTTTATGTCATAATTTAAAATAAAAATAAAAACATTATTGCGGCACTCTGCAAAAGTTTGGGCACCCTACATAATCAGTACTTAGTAACACTTCCTCTGGCAGATATCACAGCTTGCAAACACTTTTTATAGCCAGCTAAAAGTCTTTCAATTCTTGTACTCGAGATTTTCTCCCATTCTTCCTTGAAAGGGCTTCAAGTTCTATAATATTCTTTGGTCTCTTGCATGCACAGCTCTTTAAAGATCTACCCACAAATTTTCAATGATGTTTAATTCAGGGGACTGTAATGGCCATTCTAAAACCTTCAGTTTGCGTCTCTTGAGGTAGTCCATAGTGGATGTTTGCTTCCAGAATTTGCTGGTATTTGATAGAATCCATTCTTCCCTCCACCCATGCAATGCTTCCTGTGCCACTGGCTGAAACACAACCCCAAAGCATGATAGATCCACCCCCTGCTTAATAGTTGGCAAGGTGTTCTTTTCATGAAATGCTGCTCCTTTTTTCCTCCAAACATGCCTTTGCTGATTGTGGCCAAAGAGTTCTATTTTAACTTCATCAGTCCACAGCACTTGTTTCCAAAACGCAACAGGCTTCTGTAGATGTTCTGTTGGATACTTCTGACACTGGATTTTATGATAGGGATGCAGACAAGGTTTTCTTCTGCTGACTATTCCACAAAGGTCTTGTGGAACGGTGCACCATTACTTCTGAGTCTGCTAACTGTTCCTGCAGGTTTCTTGCAGTCAAATGGGGGTTTTGATTTTTCTTTCTGACCAGCATATGAGCAGTTCTCCCCAAGAATTGTCTTGGTCTTCCAGATCTCATCTTGACCTCCACAGTTCTCCAGAACAGCCATCTGTTAATTACATTTCTCACTGGGGAAACTGCAAGCTGACAACGCTTAGCTATCTTTTTGTAGCCTTCTCCTGCATTGTGGGTATCAATAACTTTCATTTTCAGAGTCTTGCACAGCTGTTTAGGGGAATCCATGGTTGTTGAGTGTCTACAAATGTGTGCACAAGGTGTGAAGAGTCGGAGTATTTGTAAAGCTTTGAAATTGGCACCAGCAGACATTTGCTAATGATAGCTGTTGCCATGCATCAAATCTAATGAGCTGATTAAGGTCTGAAACCTTGTAGAAAGAATCTGAGACTTTGGAACTCTTAGGGTGGCCAAACTTTTGCAGAGTACCACAATAATATTTTTATTTTTTTATCTTTGTTCAACTTATGCCATAAAAAGTAACAATTCATCAATGTTTGCTGAAAATATTGTCCATTTTTTCCATTTCCCACAGAGACTGTGTTTACATCTTTTCAATTAAAAACAATGACCAAAATATGTTATAAATATGTTAGTCTGTTGCATGAGACTGTTTATATTATACCCATACACACAAACCAATCAATAAAATGAAATAGTGAGAACTCACAGTGTTTTTGGGGAACATGCAATGCAAATAACACGAAAGAAAACAGCTTCTCTTTTAACTCAAGTTCTCTTACCACAACATAACATGCATGATTATTAAGTAACTGCTGATGGATCTTTCATTTGAGGCAGATGCTTTAATTAATGTTAATGAAACACTGAAAAAAACAGCCACCAGCCTCTATTTGATGCCTCTAGTAACACAGGAAATTAATCACGTATGATTAATGAGCAAATGTCGTGTTCCAGTTCATCACTTAGTTAATGGACAGGAAATTAATGTTTTGTCTTTCTTTCCAGTTTGATAGTCATGGTTTTGCATAAATAGCAGGCAATCTTTAAGGATTAGAGTGATAGAATGGATGTGCACAGATGGAAGACATTCCTTTCTATTTTGGTTTTAAAACTGGTTAAATTCTTATGACATTGATGGTGTGCAAGGAATTGCCTACATTCTCGCCTGAAAAATTTTCTTGACTTTACTGTATACATTTGCAGGCCCCTGCAATACTACATAGGGAGTATTACATTTATCTCTGTCACAACACAGTAAATACTCTGTACACAATTTGAAAATTTCAGAACACCCCACAGCCTGGATGACACTGCTGGGTAAGCGAGGTGAATCAACAGTGGCAAATTCTGTCCAGTAAATTGGCCGAAAGCCTCTAGATTGAAAGTAAGACCCGCACTAAAATCTAACCTTCGACCCTGTCTTGGATAGGTGATTGGAAGATGGAGGAATATATACAGTCTGTGCAAGTGTTCTACTGCAATTGCCTGTATTAACTTTAATCGGAATAATGTGTATTTTAATATTTCATTTGATATTTCAGTACTAATGAAATTGTGTAATATACTATTGTCACCTTACACATATTATCATTGTGGTGGTGGTGGTGGTGGTTTTTTGATGAGACATTACACTGGAGTGTAAGAACCTCATTTCATTTCAGCTGCTATTAAAATTGCACTTCATGGGATGGATCGAGAAATGAGGGAAGAATATCTGGTTGTCATTCAAGCCAAGGACATGGGGGGGCACATGGGAGGCTTGTCAGGTACAGCTACAGTCACCGTCACCCTGAGCGACGTCAACGATAACCCACCCAAATTCTCAAAAAGTAAGGTCATTCCCATTTATAAAGATAACCGCATTAATTAGTCCATCTACCATACCGAGCCATTTATCTGGGTGATGAATGACAATGTTTGTTGTGTATAAAAACATGGTGGGAGGGGGGGGTGCTCACAATAATGCTGATATAAAATATATTTAAAATATTGATTATATACTGTATTATATTATATCATATCTGAAAAGCATAGTACGTTACTGAGATTCTTGTCTGTGGATTGGTTCCTGACAGGTATATATGAATTTGTTGTACCAGAGGATCTTGACCTGGAGAAGTCTGGAGGGAGAGTGAAGGCAAATGACAGGGATATTGGAGAAAATGCACTATCAACATACAGCATCATTGATGGAGATGGGAAGGATGTTTTTGAGATAATCACAGATCCTCATACACAAGAGGGAATTCTTCAGCTAAAGAAGGTAAATTCCAAGTTTGGGACTACCCACATCATTGCACAGATATTGCTGAGCGATTTGGATTACAGACACGCTTTTTGTTTGTGTATATGACATCAACACAGTTATTCACATATTCACTTTTACTAAGACTATGATGTGTTTATTAGTTTATTAAAATATTTGTAAATATAGAAATTAATTAAGCTATACAATATGAATACAGTGTTCACATTTTTACCACTTCAGAGTCGAACTGCATGAGTACACACATTCTAAGAAACATTTTAGCTTGTTCCGTGTCTTTTCTAACCCGATTGCTGAACAGAACTTCAAGAAGTGAAGAATTATTTTAATAAGAATCAGTAAAATTCAGAATATAAAGACATTTAACAAGGAATGAAGAAAGCTTCAAAAATGATTTGAAGGAACATCCTGAAATAACCCTTTTAAAAATCATGTACAATTTTGTCATTCAGCAGGCACTCTTATCCAGAGCACTGTACAATCGAAAGCAGGGTCAGACGGGCCCCTGGAGCAATTAGGGGTTAAGGGCCTTGTACAGGGGCCCAACAGTGACATCACTCTGCTTACTCTGATTTGTACCAACGCCCTTCAGATCACAGACGCAGCATCCAAACTCACACACTGAGCACTTTTATCCCTTTCAAGCTCTCATTTTGCTTTATTATTCTTTACAGTACTATATCAGTGCTTGAAATGTTGCGTTTTAAATGTACTTTCCAGATAACATGATTATAAGCAATACAACATCACTTAGAATGTGATAGCAATCTTATTACTGGAAACAGTAATGGTGATATTATATCCAGACCAGATAGCTCTCTGGACAGTGTCTGGACAAAAGCTGTAAATATTTCTACATTTGTCATGGGTGACTGCATCTGATGCTACACTTCCACTTGATCAATCAAGGAAAATGTTATTATGTTCTTCTGGTAATCAACACTGGCAAGATATCTAGAATAAAGGGAATCATTTCAGAACTCATGGATTTTCTCAGGTCTCATAAAGTCTCAACTGTCATAAAAACTTTCATAGGAATAGTACTGTAAGAATCTCTGTAAATAAAAGCGTGAGTTTTTTTGTCATTAGACATAATTCCACTTCAAAGATTAACCTAGGCTTACATGCATAATGTTCTGCTCAACTGCATGAAGTAGCTACTGTTCTAAACAGAGAATTAAAACAGCATGATGAAACCCTGGTATACAGTAGATTGAGTATCATTTCAATCCAGAGTTCCAAAACAGGCTGCTACATGGGTAAAGAAATTGTAGAAATTTATTAAACTCGTCCCCAGGCTTTCTTTCTTTGAACCCATGGCCATCACTCACACTGTCTTGCATCACAAGCAGATACTTATTTGGAGGAGGAAAAAAAGAAAAAAAAGTCATATATGAATGTGAGAAATGTGGGAATTTACTGTCTGCTGACTTTCTGTAATCCATCTGACACCAGTTGTCCCAAACAGTAATAGGTTATAACACAACATGGAGAGCCTGCAGCAAACTCTTATCAAATATTTGGAGCAAATTATGAAAGATCCTCAAAGTTAAAAACGTTGGTATAAACTAGGTTGCAGAGGCACAGTTAGAATTTTTTTTTCGGTGTGCAAATCCTTTTATCTTTAACTACTCAGGGCACTGTGGGGCTGTGAATGGTTGTGCTTCTGTTCCCCTACCAGACCAAATCCATCTTTGATGTTCCCAAGTCTGCTTTCTGCGTGCTCATTCATAAAGCAATACATTGAACATGTAAAAACTTGATGTAACTATATTCCAGAGAGTTAAATACTGTGAAAAAAGTTCTCCTTGCATAACAGGAGGACACAAAGCAAGCACACGATGAGCCCTGGCATCCAAATGAGAATCTTTGGATCCATGCAGGTCAAGGGCTGTTCACGTTGAACTTGTTATGAACAGTATGTTATGAAACAGGCTGTGCAGTTCATCCCAGTGTGGGTGACTGGGAGAAGTGCTGGAATGTCATGAATGCTAATTAGACAAGATGGACAAAATGAGACCCTTGTAGTATTTATAGGTCTACCTGGAACAATGGCTGTTCGGTATTTATAGGTCTACCTGGAACAATGGCTGTTCAGAGTGACACATTGCAGAGAGACAGGAGGGGAGAGAACTAAGGCTACAAGTAGATAAAGTGAAACTTAAAAAAAAAACATTCAAACACAATTTCTAAGAAATGAAAAAAATCTGAGAGGATTTCATGCATAGTTGTTTGAAATGTGGAAGTTATACAGTGATAGAAAAGAAATCGACTAAATGTAACCTCATTGTAAGGCTGGACTGGAATTTTAGTGAAGCACCACCATTTATTGATCATTTAAGATTGAGTCCAGCCCTGAGCTGATCTCAAAGATTTCAGATTGGAGCCAGAATAACTTGAATTGAGTCATTAGTCATGGTGCCATTTAGTATAGATATTACATTTTAGTCCTCTGGTTGAATATATATACACACACATACACGTACACACACACACACACACACACACACACACACACACACACATACAAATTGCAGTTTCCAAAAGCAATATAAAGATCATTTGTATATTTGCAAAAATGTCAGTGTGTGTTAATAAGCTTCCTAGTTGCTTGAAGAATTTTGGAAGAATTTTAACACGTTAAAATTTCTGTTGATAAAAAGTTTCTAAAATATTGAGGTTTCAACAATGATTCAAGTGCAACTAAAAGGATCCCTTTATTACAAAAATAAAACATTAATAAATAGCACTATGTGTTAATTTCACAATTTTCAGACTCAGAACTGGGTTGCCAATACCTGGGGTGGTCTGTGGCTCACCAGATTAGCTCTGTGTTCCTATAATTAAGGGGCTACCAGTTTGAGTCCTGTGACTCGATTAATTGTCATATTGCAGTAACAGCTCCCTCCCCCCAGACCATTATACCTGTGGGTTTATGTGTCTTAAAAAAGAAGATATGAAGGTATGTAAAACTTAAAAAATGCAATGTCTAAATGTCAAATGAAGGGTCTTCATGAATTATATGTACTTCACTAATCTTTCCACTCCTGATAAGCAGAGGAGGACCAGATTCTGCAATCACCATGCTTGATTGTATAGATGTATAAAATACGTTCATCATCAGTGTATATATCAGCTTCTTTCTCCTTTTTTCTGCTTTTGTTTTTTATTTATTTTTGTTAATCTGTGCTTGTTGTTTTCACCATTAATAACTTTTCATCATCAAACAGCCCTTGGACTTTGAGAGCAAAAAATCCTACACTCTGAAGGTTGAGGCGACCAACATTATAAAGGACCCTCGATTTAGCAGTGGAGGCCCTTTTAGAGATACAGCCACGGTGAAGATCACAGTGGAGGACTCAGATGAACCACCTGTATTCTCGTCAGCTGGTTATCTTCTGCAGGTTCATGAGGATGCTACTGTTAATACAGTCCTTGGGCAGGTGTTTGCCCATGACCCAGATTCCTCTGCTAGCTCCATCAGGTGAGACGTGACATTTCACCTTATAAATACAGAAAAGACGTGAAGAATACCATTAATACATACAGCTCCTTTCCAGGTCTATATAAAAGGCCTTCCCATACACAAACAAAAATGTAAGAGCATGTTTTCAATAATAGAAAATATGCATTTTAAATACTCCCAGCCTTGTGTCCTGTGATGAGCGGGCTTCCTGTCCAGGGTATATCCCAGCTTTGTGCCCTATGATGGACTAGTATCCTGTCCCAGCCTGGCACCCTGTGTTGCCTTGGATATATTCCAGCCCCCACTGCCCTGTCCTGACCCTGACTAAGATAATCAGATATAATTCAACAGACAAAGGAAAATACACTATGATTGCATCCCTGTTATTTGACTTGCATTAATATCATCAGGGCACCTTCAGTGAAGGTTATACAGACAATTTTCCTTTTCACTTTGGCATTTCATGAACTCTCCAGTGACTTGCTATGGCTCAGGGGCATTACTAAACAGGCTTGATATAATACCGATGACTGAGTGCAGGAGGAAATACAGGAGATCGATGTGCCAGTTTGTTCTGGTTACACAGCCTCAGTATTTTCTTGGACATAATAATTGCTGCTGACCTTCTTCACCCTTATGACATAAGGTTTTTGAGATGTGGCCATGACAGAAACATTTGCTTTTTGTTCTCTCAAGATAATAAAGTATTGCAAAACACAAAAATGCAGTCAAATCAGGAAAAATGTAAGAATATGTATGCACATTTTTTATAAATTGGCTAAAAGTTTGATTAAAGACAATATTGTTAATTTCATGGACATGAACATTCACATCTTTGAAAGTTTGCATCTTAAAGCTTTGTATGTATTTCAGCTTCAAATTTAATGTTCCTAGATAAAATGACTCCCAGTGTGAAACTGATTATGTGCAGCTGAGAGCTATTTTTTTTGTTTCCTGCACTGAAAGACTATTAATATTATGAAATTAATTTCAATAAAATACAATTTGAACATATGCAGTATATGAAGTTAAAGAGCCATGAATAGCAATAATAAATAAACTTGAAGCCTACAAAAAGTACTCAAGAGTTTTACATGTTCTGTGACTCATATTTGACACAAGCTCAACTTTCATTGGTATGCCATTCATTTTGTAAAAGAGATAAACAGCTAGACACCTCAAACAGAAGACAAAAATTCTCTTGGTAGAATTCCTCATAATCTTGAGTCATTTTGCCAATAAAATAAAAGGAGAAAGCTAGTGAAATTTCTTAGGGTGACACTGTTTAGAGAACTTTTCAAATAAAAATTTTTTCGTTGTAATGCATTGCATTGTATTCTTATAACACCTCTGTCTCTCACACCTCTTTACAAAAAGCAAAATCCTTAAAATGGATCCTTAAACATATTCGTGGATAAGGTGCATTGGTAACTTAAATATCCTTAAATATTCCTTCTTGTATACCCTGTTTTTTTTCCTCCTATTAATCATTAAAGTTGCTTATATGGATGTTGAAAGAATGTTTAGCGGATGCTAATGATGTTTTTTTCTGAAGTACAGATGTTAATGATGTTATTCCACTGACCACTTAATCATTAGGAATATTATTGTGTCTACAGCAATGTACTCATCACTAAGTATAATTGTAGACTAATGGTGCAACTTCAATCAAATTCATTTTCTGGTTGGCCTAAGGCTTCTCTAATGTCCCAGATATACACTTTTCTCAATCTATTGACTATCACATCTGTGCCTGGATGAATACTTAGATGCTTCATGGCTTATTTCAATGTTATTCACAGAGTGGCACAATGTCACATAAAGGTGCAGGAAGCCTTTTGTCACGATTCGAAGGACGAAGGACTCAAGCGCAGGCATGTTGACGAAACAGAAACGGGGTTTCATTGAACTAACAGAACAGGGAGGGTAAACAGGTTCATGGGGGATCAGAAACGGGGGAATTACAAGTAGGGGAAAAATATATAAAATTTATTCAAATAAAAAATAGAACCAATCAGTACTAATTATTGCAGACACAAGACTGCATACAATGAATTCCTAAATCACTTATTTCCTTTTTTTGTAGAATATGCTTTGCATATTATTCCGTTATCTGGCATAGGTGTAGAATGTAAATCTTTGTTTCTTACAACTCTTTATACTTTAGGAGGTTGTTTTCACATTTATTTATCCATCAATTTATTAATCTCTAGGGAACTTCTCCATTCTTCAGTTACATTTTGTAATCCTGATTTTCTTCTATGTTAATATCTGTCCATATAGTGGATTTTGTTCCTTTTGAATAATTTTGCCACTTGTGAAACAAAGGACTCGAGGGCCGGGGTAAGGGGAATAAAAAAACGGAAAAAAAATCAAAACCAAACCAAACAGGACCGCAAGAGGTATAAATGGGAGGACTGGAATAGGGAAGGGCACAGGCAACAGGAAAGCAGATGTTAATGACCGGACTGGGGCTGAGAAGACAAACAGGTACTTAAATACAAAGACTAACGAGTGATAACAAACAATAGGCATGGCTCATCAGGGCCAGGATAGGGAAGAGACAGTACGGTCAGGCGGACATGACGGGCAGGTCATCACATATAATCTATGGAACATACAGAGTTTGTATAAGTTGCATGAGGAGATGCAACGTAGAAATTCCCCGAAATATTTTTGGTTTAGAGAAAAAAAATACAGGTATTCAGCATGTGAGTACAGTTATTCATCAACAAATTATATCATTAGAAGGTGTTACTACTTTTTTGAGTTTGAAAATTATTTATAGTCACAAAGTTAATAAAACTGCCAAGCCAGAATTAAATATTCTTATTCTCCTGGAACTAACTCCCTAGTGAGTCCTGCTGTCTGCTTGATGTCTTGAGAGAGATATCCATTTGTGACAATACACTGATTAGTTTACAGCTTCTGTTCTATTTCTAAACTGTCATGGATGATGTTTCCACATTTGGAACATTCTGAGCTGTGGTAATTAGTCATGTGTTTAATTTAATTTTTGTTTTATTTTTTTTTTCTCTATACCAGACGTTGTATAAGCTCTTTGCCTATTCTGTGTAAATCAGACTGAGATGAGATACTTGCTCTTATGATTAAAATGTAAACTGTATGCCTTTTCCCAGTAGCTTCAAGTTTCAAGATGAAATTATTTGTTCTACATTATCAAACGCAAGAAAAATGAACCATTTGCCCAATTTAAAATAATACACTGTCAGCAGATTAGTATCTTTGCTTACGATGTGTGGCAGAATAACCCTACACTATATATGCTGAATTCTGCATTGCATACATCCTTTATGTTTCATTATGACATTAAGCTGGGTGAGATGGAACCCGTCATATAAGTACATTTACAGGAAAGACAAAATAATCGCAGGAGGTGTATTTAAAATTCAATAGCCTTATTCTACTGAAACTGGCCGGAGTAATAGTGTATTTAGGCCGTAAAAAGCCTAATTATTTACAAAGAAAAAGTTATTCATTGGTTGCTTCGAAATTTTAATAACTGTGGGTTAAAGCTTATGAAAAGCGAATGTTGGGGTGGAGCGGGGGGGGGACTTTGGGAATCGTTATAAATGGTGAATTGTGAAATGAATGTGCAATTTACATTCACTGCTGACAAGACTGTTTCTTTGCCAGATACTTAATTGATCGTCACACAGACCTAGAAAGGCAATTCAACATAAACACTGACAATGGAAAGATAATGCTTGCCAAATCACTGGACAGGGAGATGGACATGTGGCATAACATCACTGTGACAGCTACAGAAGTCAGTAAGTATGCTTTTTAAGTTGTTTTTTTCTTTAAATGTATTCCAATGGTTTCCAGCTAAAGCATTGTTTGAATGCATCTGTGGTTCTGACGCTGGGAATTAGTGTTTGGATTCACATTCCAAAATGCTACTTTATCCCCTGCACAGTAATTGAGTTGAATAGATCAGTAGTTCAATTTGTATCGAAAAAACATAAAAAGAAAGTGCATTAAGATTTCTGCAATAAACAAATACTCACATTCACAGAATATTATACAATCATGCCAGTGTTGAAAGGAGATAAAATAACCTTTGGGATCAAGGGAACTGAAATACTTGGGGAAAAAGTCTTTGAAGCAAATTTTAGAAAATGAAAATATGCAAAAGTCTATTTAATATGCCTTGTATTAGTATGGTCGACTGTACTAGGGAATAAAGCTTAAACAAATTGTTTCCTTTTTGTTTGTTTCATTTTCAGAAGTATTAATGTTAGAATGTTTTAAAAAAACAAGCACATTACCGTTCAAATCAAAGATTTAAATATTGTCTTATGCAATTAAAGGAAAACAGAGCCCCAAGACTATTGAATAATTCTTCTGCACTGCATTGAAAGAGCAGATTTCTGACACCACAGTACCACAGAGAACACATTGCATTATCGCTAAGAAAGTAAAAATATAACAAAAAAATGAAATTGACAAATAAATTAAGTTAATTAATGTTTGTTAGATAATCAGTGATCATGACAATTACACATGAAGTTATTGCTGATAATGAATTAATTAAAATGTTCTTCAAAATACTATTGACATGCTAAACCACTTCTGGGGCACCAACCTACACCTCCTTGAGTTGCAGTCAGACAATGTGGATTTTTTTGAAAGCTCTGGAGAAATCAAAGAACATGACTGTGACCATACTGCCCACTATGTGGGAGTTGGCTCCATGGAGCATGAAGATCAGTATATTATCTAGCACTATATAGGCCTGGAAGGCTAACTGGAGAGGGTCCAAGTGGTCCTTGACTATAGCATTGAGTTGTTTAAATAATAGCCTTTCGATGGCTTTTATATGTTAAAATCTGTAATCCACAGGGGCTGGGGTCACACATCCTGTGTACTGATACTTTCTGAATGCTCAAAGAAAGGGTGAATGTGTGTTGAAAAATTCTACATTCTTTGGATATTCGTTGGACATTCAAGCACACATTCTTTGAGCACCCTTGGGTTCATCCTACCCAGACCTCGCTTGTGATGGACTTCCATAGTTCTATACTTACTTGGTTCACAGGGATAGTGGAGGGATTGTGGGGGGAAGTGGAGTTTCAAATTTTAGAGGTACTTTCTTCTGTAGCATAGGGTACAGAAGAGGAAGCAGGAAAGAGATAGGCTGTAGTCAGGAAAGGGTGAAGAAATAGCAGGATGGCGGGTGAGTGAGGGGCTGAAACTCATTCATTTGCCACCCTGAGACTAGAGGTGCAAAGGTAGGGCTCAGTCGCACATTGGTATCAAATACAGTCAACCATTCTACATCTGGGCTTTCCTTATCGTGGTTATGGTATATTGCCATAAGAAATCTACATTGATTACGATGGCTGATTCTAATCTTTTGACCAGCTGTCAACGTGGATTTTTCCCCTTGGATGTAGTTGCAAAGAGTAATGTTTGTAAACAAAAAATCTATACACTAGGGATGCTCATCTCCATCACTGAAGGCTGATGCAGTACACATCGCAATATTGCTACTGATCCGATATGGTTAAAATGCATATGAAGCAATGGTAACACTTTACTTGAGGGGGCACAAGTAATACGACCATGTTGAATAATCAACAGAAAAATGTTTTATTCTGGGATAAGCTCCCAGATCACTGCAACTATGAACCAGTTCCAGGAAATGAATTCATTCATATATATATATA
>JAODKE010000020.1:3004866-3028160 GCA_026779605.1 Mormyrus hasselquistii
ACTATAAACCTGTTTCAAGAAATAAATTCATTAATATATATATATATATATATATATA
Organism: Mormyrus hasselquistii; assembly: GCA_026779605.1. Lineage (NCBI taxonomy): Eukaryota > Metazoa > Chordata > Actinopteri > Osteoglossiformes > Mormyridae > Mormyrus > Mormyrus hasselquistii. The sequence goes on from JAODKE010000020.1 coordinate 3,004,925, forward strand.
TATATATATATATATATATATATATGAATGATTTGTTTGTATGTTCAATCCCTCAATCATTCATTCATTTATTCCACTGTGTTTCAGGAAACCACAGTCAGATCTCTAGAACTACTGTGACCATTAAAGTTTTAGACATCAATGACAATGCGCCTGAGTTTGCCAAAGACAAGGAGGTGTTCCTCTGTGAAAATGGAAAACTTGGTCAGGTGAGGATGTCATGCTTGTCAGTGATCTTCATTTCACCTACTCAAGCATTTTTACTCATTATAAATTATAGCTTGTGGATTTAGCAGAAAACCACATTTTTGTTTGAAACAAAATAAAAGGAAACATTTACTGAAATGCAATAATATTATTAGTCATTCAGAGATGCATCTTGCTATCCCCTTTTGGTGTTTTTAAAAGCATTTTCTACTCGTGTCCGGATTATGTGCCTCACTCTGGATAAGAATGTTCATTTTGTGAATAAACTGCAAATATTATTTAAAATGAAAACATCTCTCTCTTGTTACAAAGAGTACATGTTGTCTGAGAATTTCTAGAATAAAACATTTGTTGTTTTTTGTAAGTTACATATGTATGATCCTAGTAGTATTATGTATTTTTATCATTATATTGTTGCTTGTATAATACTGTGACAACATCACAGTTATGGGAAAAAATAAAACATACATATGTATTCTTATGTTTCTCCGCAGGTGATAGAGACTGTCAGTGCCATTGACAAAGATGACCCAATTAATGGACACGTTTTCATCTATAGACTGGCGTCAAACAATCCAAATTTTACAATAAAAAACAATATAGGTAAATTGCGGCTGTTCCATCAGCATCCATTATGATATTTATATTAGCATTACACTGTTCCAGTTATATCAAAGGACACACAGTAGGTCGTTTCACTTGATGTATAGAAAGGCATAATTTCAGTGCAGCAGATGGTACTCAATGTGTTTGCTAAATACCATAATTGGAAGGCTAAATTAATGTTTGTGCATTATAATTTCGAAGGAGCTCTCAGCAAAAAAAAAAAAAAAAAAACTTAATTTGGCTCCTTCATCTGCTATAAAACCCAAAGGGAAGTCACTACTTGGCTGAAAACATGAACTTGTTTTATAGGAATCCGACTGTTAACTCACATTACTTCCTTTACCCACACTACTTCCAATTCAATTTGAGAAAGATGTAAAATTCTATAACTTTCATTTAAAAACGTTTTGAATGAGACAGTTGTTGGGTAAATGTGTGGGTAAGAGTTTAATGCTAGAGAACATAATTGCACTTAAGTCTGCCTATGGCTTGTAACAGAGTTTGTCATATTGTCTACTAGCGAACATACTTATCCATACAGTGGTTAATCCACTGTTACTGCTATTGTCTATGCCATTTTTCATTTGCCGTCTGGAATGCTTGGGGGTTAGAATGCCCTTGATAATCATTAATTCAAGATGAAGCTTCATGTCATAAAACTCTTAAAACAATGCAATTGGGAAGCAAATTATAATATCAGTGGCTTCCTGTAATGTCACTGGAAACACGTCTAAAGCTTATGAGCATGCTGTGAATATTAATGTGGGATCATATCAACAACTAATCTTCAAAGCTTATGCAGCAAGTGTGCAGGTCTTGATTTGAAGGGGAAAAAATATCTGACAGTTAAGGTTGGTTTAAGCATATATATTATTCATTGTGCTTGCCTTTATTGTTGCAAGGCAAAGGTAATAAGTTCTGATATCATGAGATCCTTGTACTGTCATGCTCCTAGGCAAAGGGTCAGGGCTGAAACATCTAGGGATTATGGAACCTGTTTCAAAGATCCACAGAGCAGTGTATGTCTGACAGGCAGTTAACTCAATTAATAGATGGGGAGCCCTAAACACTTGCTCTTCTGAAGGCTGGCTCACAATATTTCCTTGCATTCAAATATTTTTATCTTTAACACTTATTTCCTATGTGACGGGTTGGTGCCCCATCCTAGATTATTCCTCCTGCGACCCTGAATAGGACAAGGGGTTATAGAAAATGCATGAACGTATAACACTTATTTTGAAATATGCTTCGGAATACATTTTGGCATTTGATCAGGAGAACTTCAGTGCAAAACCTAGAGTACAGAACGTGATGGTGATAAAACAGAGAAGTTTACATAAGAAAGCTATACTGTGTTGTTACCAGTCAAAGTGGTTATGGTGAACTGTCACATGGTTATAACAACAATTGAATTATTTATTGTTATTTATTGTTATTGTTAGTGTTTCCTCAATCCCACTGTTGTTGGGGACTGTTGTTAGATTCTGGATTTAAAGTTTTAAGTTTACATTTCAGCAAAATGAATAGCTTATACTGTAGAACATTACATTATTATTATGAGAAGCATTAGTTGTGAGCTATTTAATCCCTCAATATCACGAATACCATTCTAGTGGGTTGGAAACTATGGAAACAACTAAGATGTGGGATATATTACCTGTGTCAATTTGCAGTTAAATGCATAATGACGTTAAATAATTACAACTAAATGTGCTAATTTATCCAGTTTTTTCACAGTCAAAGTCTTCTTTTTCCAGTTTTCTAACTTATTCTGTATTGTTCCACCTGACATATTTACCATACATAAACTGATCTGTACCAATGGAGGATTAAAAAAATATATTTGTCAGATTTATGGGATTACACCTGAGTCTGCAATCTGTAAAAATGTGCTTTGAAGTGGGTATGAGGAACCAAATACAAAAATGGTACTTTACTGTACTTTACCTGAAACATTGTATTTTATGTGTCACGTGAAGAAAAATCCTAAATACATTTCTTAAACGCTATTTTTCTGAAAAATCTGTTTTTATAAGAAACATTTTTTGGAAGTTCTAGGACACCAAATAACATACTAGCGAACAAAGGCTGGGTAATAGCATCATAATAATGTTTTTACAGCCTAATATCCATTATGTATGCATAAATACATGGACATTGAAATCATGCAAATTAACCTAACTTAACCTTGTATCTAATCCATCTGTCTTAACCACAGAGTAGTACTAATGTAAAAGAATATAGATTAAGCTATTTTGACAAATTGTGCAAATTGAAGCTGGCACATTTTTGTGTTTCAACTGGTAAAAATTGTTGTAATGTAATATATACAGTAGTTGTCAGTAGACTATTTATCAAGTGTTTTGGAAGCCATAATTTGCTTGTATTTTTTGTCTTTTACCTTTTCAGACAATTCCATAAGCATTCTAACAAAGCACAACACCTTCCAGAGGCAAAAACAAGAAATGTACCTCCTGCCCATTATCATCACTGATAATGGAAACCCTCCAATGAGCAGTACTAACACACTTACTATCCGAGTGTGTAGCTGCGGCAAGGATGGTGCCATCCAGTCCTGCAATGTGGAGGCCTTTGTGCTGCCTATTCAACTAAGCATGGGAGCCTTGATTGCTATTCTTCTCTGTGTGATCTTATTTTTAGGTATGTCCCTATAAATTATTTTCCTTACATGTGATATATATTTCAAGAAAGATTTCTATAAGTTTATATAAAACACACAACAATTTGTCCACATAATTACAGACAGTGTAACGGGTTTCCAATGGTATCTAACCCTCTTACTGTTGTTTTGATATGCAGTCATAGTTGTGCTTTACGTGACACTCCGTAGCCATAAAAATGAAACACTGATTATTAAAGACGAAGACGATGTCAGAGAGAACATAATCCGATATGACGACGAGGGTGGCGGTGAAGAAGACACGGAGGCCTTTGACATTGCCACTCTGCAGAATCCCGATGGGATCATCAGCTATCTGCCAAGAAAGGACATCAAACCAGACCTGCAGTTCATTCCCCGGCAGGGTCAAGACTCTGGTTCCAATGGTGTCGAAATCGATGCATTCATCAGCATGCGGCTTCATGAGGCAGATAATGACCCTACAGCGCCCCCTTATGATTCCATCCAGGTCTATGGATACGAAGGGAGGGCCTCTATTGTTGGTTCATTAAGCTCCTTGGAAACAGCTTCTGCAGACTCAGAACAAAATTACGACTACCTCAGAGAGTGGGGTCCGCACTTCAGAATACTGGGAGAGCTGTACCTGATGTCAGACAATGAAAAAGACACTTGACTTGGGATCTGTGGGAATCAAAGTTTTGTTTACGTAGTTGTTGTACCAGATTTAATAGGATAAGAAATAGAAAAGGAAAAAAATATACATTCTAATGTTTTGTGAAAAGTATCACATTCATAATCCAATACATTTTAATATTAAAGCAAACTGAATGTGTTTTAGGAGGTTTATGATTCTTGTGGTTTGTAAATGTAGAATCTGTGGAGTGTCTAGACTTAATGTTTATTATGGTTGGCAAATAATCTTGGGGATCTAGATGCTTCTTAATCAGGTTGAGGATAGATATGGGCAGTGTGGTTGGGAGGTACCGAACAGTGTGAATTTCACAGGAGAACCTAAGGAACATTATTTTTTTTTTTAAATGAATTTAACAATATAACAAGCAAAAACAGCAAAATTTCACTTTCATTGAAATGCATATGATAAAGAATAATAATGATGCTGGATTTAATAAACATAATGTAAGGTATAATTTCATATTGTAATAAGCAGCATATTTGTTCAATAAACTGGAAAAGCTGTTTGGCTTTCTTTATAGAATAGTTTGTATTCACCTATTATGAGTGTTTTTTGCAGATGAAAATTGTTGTCTATATTGAGTAAATGTAACTATTATCAGTATAAAGGAAAATATGAGGCCTTTTTTGTAAACAACCACGCTACTTTTTCTCTTGAGAAAACATGATAGTAGTAATTTTTTTTCTGCTGACTTCAATAGACTGGATGTTTCTTTTAATCTGATTGAATTTGCAAATGGTTAGAGTGACATGCAGTAATATTAATTAAGCACAAAATATGAATTATGGTTCTGTTATAAGAAACCTGAACATTTAATAAGTAATGCATGAAACACGTGGTAAATAATTGAATATATAACGTTACAATCCAATACATACTTATTGGCCTGTATTATAGTAAACAAATGACATGTAAATTTCCTCTTTGCTTTTATTAGGTTTTGTTTTTCTAACGTACATGAAATACTGAAGCTGTATGTAAACTCACTTCACACTGATGCATCTACTTACAGTGCATTAGACCTTTACATACGTCCCTGATTTTTTTGTGTTTAACCTAAAAATTAGTATTATTAATGATATAGTCTATGTATTGCAATTATATATGTGTACTGTTTCTTATTTTGTAAAATATATTTTTTATAAAAACTGCATATGGTGTTAAATAGATTTTTGGAACAGGGAATGTGCAGAGAGGGGGTTTGCCCTGTCCATTGCATGCATCAACCCGGTATTGCAGTGTCACCGGGAATAGTGCACCTCCTTTTTGGGGAGTGGTGTGTGCCTCCGCAGGTTAGGCCTCTGAGCCTATGAGTGGAAGTTTGAATTCCCAGCAAAAGAGTCACATTGCTGGTAGGCCCTTAATGCCCCGAAAAATCTGGGATAAATGACTAACCCTGTGCTCTGACCCCAAGCTTTGCACTCTCCTGTATAGTCACTAATCAGACAAAACATTAAAACCACCTGACTAATATTGTGTATATTAACATTTGGAGAATTTTTAGGCCATAGTCAACACCTTGAAATCTTTTTCATGTTCTTCAAACTGTTCCTGAACAATTTTTGCAATGTGGCAGGTGTTACGTTTGGTCCCATTGCGGGGAGCGGGCGAGCACAAAGCAGGCGAGATCACCCTGAAAGACGGTGAAAGCGGGGTTTATTACAGATGAGACGGCAGACAGGCATGAACATCCAGTAACAATACAATGATGGATCTGACAAGACTCATTCAGACGCGAACTAAATACACAGGACTAATCAAAGGAACAGTAAACAGGCGGTAACAATCAGGGATGAACACGAGGTTATGAGGTGGGCATGGCACACACGAGGATCGGACGGAGCTGGGCGTGACATAACCCCCCACCCCAAAGGTGCGCACACCGGGCGCGCTCGAGGGGAGGCGACGGACAAGACGAGGGACGAAAAACCTGGAAAACAAAAGCAAAACATCGAGGGACAGGGAACAGAATGGAAACACAGAACAGGCACAGGGGGAAAAGCCACGACAACACCTGACACAGGACAGGAAACGCAGACAGGCAAACGGAGAAGGGAGACACAGAGGAAACAGAGAATGGAGGAACAGCAGGGCGAGGAGTGAATGTGGGAAACAAAGAAGGAGCAGGAACAGGAGGGACGAAGGGACGAGGAGCAGACACAGGAGGCACAAAGGGACTGAGAGGCACAGAGGGACCAGGGGCGAACACAGGGGGCAAAGGGCGAGGGACAACAGAAAGCCCGAGGGAGCCCAGACGGGCGGCGGCTGAAGGGGCCGCAGGCGAGAGGGAGGCAGGAGCCGCAGGGGACAACACAGGGGCCAAGGGAACGGGACGAAGGAGAGATGGAGGGGACAAGGAGGGAGCAGAAGAGAACTCTGGCGAAGGCGGGCAGGAGGGGGAAGCCGCAGCAGGCGACGGCACAGCCGGAGCCAGCAAAGGCGGCGTCCGACGCCCAGCTGGAGCAGGGGGGCCTGGAGGCGACCGACATGGCGCCGGAGGCGACGCCGAGGACCGGCAACGATGCAGGACCCAGAAGCGACCGCCAACCCCGAGCCAGAGGACCCGCAGGAGACCCCGGAGCCCCCATCAAAGCGAGCAAGGGCGAGCAAGGGGGCAGGGCAGGCGGGAACCGAGCCCAACGCCTATGGCCCCGTCCCTTACGGGACACTGACAGGTGGAGTCCCACAGGGCATTGGTCCCGGAAGGGCAAAAGAGCAGGAGTCCAGAGGGAGGTTCCCAAGGGGTCCAACTCCAGTTCCTCCTCCTGACTGCCTCAGGCGTGCGGCCAGCAGGGGGGGTTCAGCCGCGAGCATGGCCGCGTCAACGGCCGCCGGCGGGGCAGCCGCGGGTAGAGCGGCGGCATCGGGCAGTAGGAGGCTGGGTATGTCCTCCAGTCCATCCGGGGCCTCTGGCGAGGCGGGTGAAGCCGCAGGCGTGGTGGCTTCCTCTTCCGCGGGCGGAATCGCGGGCATGGTAGCTGCCTCTGCCGTGGGCGCAGCCGCGAGCGATGCGGAGGAAGCGGGTGTGGCAACTGCATCTTCCGCGGGCGAAGCCGCGAGCGATGCGGAGGAAGCGAGCATGACAGCGTCCTCCCAAGCTGGGACCAGAGAGCAGGATCCCAGGTAAACCGTCGGGGTTTCATCTCCCTTTCTCCTGTGGCCTTTACTCCATCGCCGACCGGGGCAGGCAGGAGATGGTTCACCTCTTTTCCTCTCGACCCCGTGCACTAAACGTCGGCGGTGGAGGCGTGCGTCCGCCAAGACGTGCTCATCGGCCAGCGGGTTTTTCTCCTCTAGGACAGTTCGGCATCTCGAGGCGATTGCCTGTAGACCCAGGTCCCTCCGGACCTCTGGCTGGCTTTGCCAGAAGATTCACTCCCAGAGCAGGTTCAGACGCTCTTCCTCGAACTGCGGAATTGCTTTCTGGATATCCGTCATTCTGACTCATTCAGACGCAGACTAAATACACAGGACCAATCAAAGGAACAGGAAACAGGCGATAACAATCATGGATGAACACGAGGTGTACTTAGTTAGTAACAGGGGCAGTGTGTGGCTCATTAGGCTAAGCCCGTGTGCCTGTAATCACAAGGTTACTGGTTTAAACAAAGCCTTAGCACATCTGTGGGTGCTTGGACAAGGTCCTTAACCCCTAGCTCCCTGGGCACCGCTACAGGTGGCAGTCCTTTGCAGACAACTTACTCTGTAAAAAGCAAGTTGAGGGAGGTGTAACAACAATTTGTCCACAGGGACAATAAAGTATTTATTGTTAAAATGTATAGGTACATGTCAAAATATGATGCCAGGATCCAAGTCTTCCCAGCAGAACAAACATCACATTGCTTTCACCGCCTTGCCTTCTTCCCAGTGCATCCTGGTGCAATCTCTTCTGCAAGTAAATTATGCACACACTCTCAGCCATCCATGATGTAACAGAAAATGGGATTCATCAGACCCGGCCATCTTCATGCTCCATGGTCCAATTCTGATGCTCGCATGCTTATTGTAGGGGCTTTCAATTTTATTCATACAGCACTTTTAACAGTCATTGTCACAGATCACTTTACATATAACCAGCCTGAACCCCCATCAAGCAAGCCTATAATGACAGTGGCAAGGAAAAACTCCCTCTAGTAGGAAGAAACCTTGAGAGGAACCTAGACACAGAAGGCGACCCCATCCTCCTCTGGGCGACCAGGAACATGAAATTGTATTGACATTGACATTAATTCCAGTTCATATAGTTTAGATAAAAGTCCCAGTTGGTTCCAATATTTGACATTGACATGTTCTGAGAGATCACAATTTAAATTCACATACTGATAACAGTCAGAGAGGTATGATTTAAACCAAGAGAGTGCCACTCCCTTTATGTCTACAGTATGTTCAAGCCTGTCTAGGAGAATGTCATGATCTATAGTATCAAAAGCAGAACTAAGATCAAGCAACACTAGGAGCGAGGCACAGCCTTAGTCAGCAGATAGGAGAAGATCATTTACCACCTTCAGTAGAGCAGTATCTGTTCTATGAGCTCTAAACCCAGACTGAAATCTTTCATGAATCTGATTCTCCTGCAGAAATGAGGTTAGTTGACTAGCTTCAACTCTCTCTATTATTTAACAGATAGGTCTATAGTTTCTGATTTCCAGGGGATCCATGTTTTGCTTCTTCAATAGAATTCTAATTACTGCAAGTTTAAGAGAATTTGGTAAATGGCCAGTGCTGATTGAAGAGTTAACTATTGCTAGTAGCAGTTACATCAATGCTGGGAACATCTCTTTGAATAATTTTGTTGGAACAGGTTCTAGCATACAAGTAGATGAATTTGAAGATAAGATTAAGGACGTCAGTTCTGAATTGTTAACCCGTAATGATTCAAATATGGCGGTTGCAACATTAACATTAACATTAACATGGTCAAGGCCAGAAAATGTAGTTATTGGAATAGTCAAAATGATCTGCCTAATTGAACATACTTTTTGGTCAAAAAAATTGCATAAAGTCATCACTGGAAAATAATGCAGGCACACTTTGAGTCGTAGTCTGGTTAGTCACCATGGACACCATATTAAATAGGAATCTAGGATTATTTTTCTTTATTTCAATTATCTGAAATAGATACTCTGATTTAGTGGCACTAAGAGCCTTTTTATAGCTACCTATAGCGTCTTTCCATGCTAGTTCGAACGCCACTAGTTTATTTTGACACCACTTACGTTCTAATTTCTCTGTCTCCTGTTTTAAAGTACGCAAGTGGTCATTATACCAAGGAGCAGTTTTATTTTCTGTGATCTTTTTTATTTTTAACGTAGTGATTTTATCTAAAGTGGAACTAAGCATAGACGCTAAACAATCCATAGTGATATCATGTTCAGCGGGATTCGTCAAAAATGTTTAGGCAATGAACCGAAATCATTTCATTTAGAATAAGTGCCTTAGTAGTTAATAATCCAATATTTAGTAATCCTATTTTGAGTTTAGAGCACGATGGTCTGCATTAGGTACTTTAATTTATTGCTCAAACCTGGCACCTTTCTATCATAGTCAGCATTAACTTTTTCAGGAATTTGTGCTACAGTATCTCTCCTGTGTGACTGGACCAGGTGGGCTAGCCTTGCCCTTAGACACCCATGACCCCATCAACGATTCATCAGTTAGCCTTCAGTGGACTACTATTCATAGGTTTTGACCACTGTATACTATTAACAACCCACAAGACCTGCCGTTTTGGAGAAGCCCTGACCCAGTCCTCTAGCCATCATAAGTTGACCCTTGTCACTCATATCCTTATGCTTGCCAATTTTTCCTTAACCACTAGCATACTGTCTTTGTGTTGTGACCGGCGGCTGGCAAGCGAGGAAGCAGGAAAGCAAGCCGTAAATATGGGGGGAAAAGGGGTTTATTCGGGTAAAAAAGCAGACTGGGGAGCATACGGCGACAAACATTAATGACGGATCTGGGGATACGAACTCAGACGCGGACTAATATACACAGGACAGGCTGAACTTAACAGGCAACAGATGATTACAATTGGGAATTAACACGAGGTAATGAGGTGGGCGTGGCACACAGGAGGATCGGACGAGCAGGTCATGACACTTTGGTTAATCAATACCTGTGAAAATTATTTAACTACAGCAAGGTGTGTAGTTACTTTCATTAATACTATACTATTACTATATATTTACAATATAGATAATACATTTATCATTTTATACAAATAAAAAATTACAATACTAATAAATATTATTATCATACATTACTGGTTTATTTTTCCTACTTAACTAGAAATTCAACGTAAATACAGACTTAGGGAAAGGATCTCATTTGTAACTTGGGGACTGTCTGAATACAATTTACCTCTAGGCAGTATAATACGAATGCATAAAATAATCTTCCATATGTTGATTACAAATAAAATATATCAGTGATCATATATGGATAATTACTCTAGGAAACTTTAAAAGGAAGTAATAGTTGGATTTTGGTTTCATCTCATCGTTGTAAAATGAGAAGTGAATGACAAAAACTTGGTGTCATTTTTATCGTTTAGTTATCATAATAATTCTCTGTTCAGGCTATGCTCCCTACATGTGTCAAACATTACCACTGGGGTGTTTTACCCGCCCAGCATATAGATTAATGCAAATTAATAAATGCTTTGTAGCAGATTAGACTATGAGTCCTGCTTTTATGAAGCAAAAATCTCATGTCTTCCCTACAGCAGATTGAAAATAAAACATAAGGAATTGCAACAAGTAGTAAATATGACCCATTCAAAGGTCTCTCCTTTATCCTTCATTTTAGTACAGGACAGGGACGGGTCCTGCTCAAGGGCGTAGGTTTGGTTTCAACATTGGTTGGGATTAAATCAGCTCTGAACCACCCTCCTCCCTAAGCAGGGACAAGTCTACTGTCCATACTCAAACCTATGCCCTTGCCTTTACTTATCTAATGGAAATTATTAATGTGTACAGCTCAGAAGGCCTTCTTGTAATTCCCCACATAAAAATATTCTTGCAGCAGACGTGAAGGATGTCCCTCTGTGTCAGTATTTAAATCTGGACTGATGACCTACATATTTATCATAAACAAGTCTGCTGATGATATTGTGTGCATTGTTGTTGTGTCGTTGTCTTTTTTGTCACCCACAAAGCCAGATACAACTACAAGAGCTAGTGATCAATAGAGTATGGAGGGCAAGTCCAAAAGAGGCTGAGTTACAGATGGTGTGACAGAAAAAACTAGTGGCAGGTTTATTTTTTTTCATAGTCAGAGGTGTTTCTGATCTAGTTGACCTTGAGCAGTGTTTTTCTTTACCTTTTCTATGCTCCATTGTCTTCTGACTTTTATTTTGTATTCATTTACACAAGTGTTACCCTAAACTGAGATCAATCAGGTTGTCTGAATTAAATTTAGAAAGATATTGGTACCATTTATTCCCCAGATCAATTTCGGCTCCAAGCTAAAAGAGAATCATTAACAGAAATTTTAGAGCCTAAAACACTGAGGTCAAAAACAAAAACAAAGATACAACATTTAATAAGGTTGCTACAACACAGTGACAATCTAGTAAAAGAAAACTGATATGAAATCTTACAAAAGAAGTAAATGCAATCTAGTGCTTAGCGCATGTGCTAAGTATTCCCTAGAGACCCATTTTTAATTATGTTATTTCATTCCAGATCTTGTCTTCTAAGGCTGCTAAATTATTGATATCGCTCCACAGCAAATTGTTCAGTTCTCTGTGGTTTCACTCCTGGTGCCCAATTTTGTAGGCTTAGCTAGATAATGTTATGGGTTGAGGGGTGTCTTGGGAGGTGATGTCATGTGCTGATTAATTCCCCTTGTCCCTCATACCATGTGATGAGTATATGTTTTGTTTTTTTGTTAGTAACCAATCGGATGCTTCAGCCTTCACAATGCTGTAATCCCGTTTATACCTCCTAACCCAAAACCTTTCCCGTCTGTCTTTTTTGTCTCCCTAGAGTGTGGTTCCTACCCTGCAGGATCGGACCTAGCTGATTTTTGAATTGCAATTTGGAAATATATCTTCGTTTCTCAGTTGCACTCTCTCTCATCAGTACAGCTATTCTGATTACAGTGGGGATATTCCCTTATTCTAGCAGCAAGGATACACAAAAATGAAGATAATAAAAATAAATTAATTGTTAAAATAATGACCAGAATTTATACATGGTATAAAGAATATACTGTATATTTTGTATCTCTTTGTATACCTTTTGTAAAATGTTGTAATAAATTACCTTAAAAAGAAAAGCCAAGAAATGCAAGATAGAAGCTAATAGAGTAATGGGTAAAAGACCTTGGAGCAGAATAAAAACCGTGGGGTCCAAAAACAAAAACAGAAGGAAACACTCAGAGGGCATTGGGCAGGGTGTTCATTTAAATGTTTTTCTTCTTTTAAACACAAAAGTATTCATAACAGGTCTGAGCTGAGAAATCCAAATGTGAGGGAGTCTGCATGGCGCACAGTTAAACTGTATCATTGCCAAACTTGCTTACCTTTTTGAAGCGGGGCACAAGCAGGCTTGTTTTATTGATGTGCTGCAACTACTTGAACTGTTCTCCCTCCCCATTCTCTAGGATAACATCATGCATATTTCAGTCACACTGCAATATCAAATATTTTAGCATTAATACACTGAAGGGGCAGGAGGCGAACATGGCATAAGAGTGGGTGAGTCAAAATGGAGTGGTTTAAATATTTATCTTAAGGGAGTGTTGGACACTATAGAATTCCCTCTGAAATTCTACCAATCAGCAGTGGCAGCAAATGAAGTGTTTGAGAAAGCTTTGTTAAAAATCAAATACCTGATACATGCACAAATTTTGTTTACGTATTTACTTATTTTATGTATCGATGCCCCATCCTGGGTTGTTCTCTGCCTGTAGCCTGTAGTCTCTGGAATAGGCTCCAGCCTCTCCGTGACCCTGAGCAGAAAATGGATGGCTGGATGATTCAATGTAACCTATCATCTACATGTGTCACAACACCAAACACTAAAGAGGCAAGAACAGAAGTAAGGGCAAACAATAAGGGGTTTATTCAGGACTGAACAGGGCAAACAAAACAGACCACGAGGCGTCAAACAAAAGGCACAACTAGCAAAAGGTAAGGCAGTGGCGCACATGCTGGGATAACATCAATGACCAACATGGAAAACAAAGGACTGGGAGGCACTCTTACAGGTGACCAACGAGGGAGCAGATGAGAAGCAGCTGTAGTGATCTGCACGAGGGCTGAAAAGATAGGTAAGACAAATGAGCAACAGGTGTGGCTTATCAGAGCCATACTAGGGAGAGAACAAGGAGGGAGGAATGCAGGGCGTAGCACATGTACATAGGATTTCTGGACAACATTCCACTGGCATCTGTTGAAAGTCGGTGTAATGTTTGTCCAAAATTCTTTTTGACTTCTTTTAAATTTTCACCTCTTTCTTTGACCATTCTTGTAAAATTTCACTTAATGTTCTAACATAACTTTTGTGCTAAATCCTCTATCATAGTTGATATTTTCAGATCAATGGTTCGGGTGTAAAAGAAGTTATGATATGATTTTGGATTTGCAGACATTTAATTACATATTAAACATGAGTACACTTGCTGAACAAAGTTGTTTCTGACAAGCATGAAACATGTTCCTTGAGAAAAAGGTTTTAGTCTAAAATCACTTTTATAAAACGTTCTAAACCAATCATTACAAATTAAAAAACAACAAAAAAAAACTGTTCTAAATGGCCCTGGACTTTGGGGTCCCCCACTGTTCCTCAGTACATTTTACTGACTGGGCGGTCTCCCACAATAGTTTTTGTGGGATCGCGTACCTATTGGCCAAACAGGAAAATGCCTGTGATGAACTGTCAGAATATGGTGGACATACAGTATACTGTGATGTGGAGGTACCGGTGTGCAGCGTGTCAGGTTGGACTGATGCCAGCCTGGTAAACAGCTCTCTGTAGTTGTTGGTGTGCAATGTAAATGTGTGCTGTTATGTCACATATAGTGTTCAATATGGTTATTATTGTACATAGGGTGTGTGTGTGTGTGTGTGCGTGTGTGTATGCACAGCCACTGACCATATTAGGAGTAAGCGGGGTGACAGACACAGTGGGCAGTGAGAGTTTGTTGTGAGTACCAATGGTATGGGCACAATAAAGGCCACCTAATGGTTAAACCTGGAATCGTCTCAGCCTGATTACAAACGGTTGGGTGACCTACTTTTACACTGGTGTCAGAATTGGGATTGGAGTTGTCTTATGACGATCTCCAACAACTGGGGCAAGGGTTCCGGCAGTAGTGGTGGAAAACACCAGAAGACCTGAAGGAAACCCTGGGAACCGAGCAGTGTGCCTTCCTGGGGAGAGCTGATGTGGCGGGAGTGTGCCAAAGCAAGCACACTGACGGTGCTCTGACGGTGAGGAGGGATAGTGCGTGGATGCTCGTAGACCACAGAGAGCCATGGCGGAGACACCACCCGCTAGCAGCTGCTCCTGCCACCCCTGCAAAGAGACTGGGCCCACGACTGGCCCACCCCGGCGCAATGCCCTCACCTCACCCCCAACAGCAACTGGGAAACGCTGGGCGGGTGTCACTGTGAGCTGGGGGCTCCATTCGCAGTGCATACCAGTCAAACCCCAACAGCTAGCACCTAGCCATCCAGTCATGATTACTGTCACTATTCAATAAGTCAGTTCATGAAACTTCATCTCTGCTAAATATTCCATGGTCAACTATAAGTGGTATTGCAAAGTGAAAGCATTTAGGAACTCAGCCATGAAGTTTCAAACCACATTGGGTAACAGAGTGAGGTCACACTTTACTGAGGCATATAGTACGTAAAAGTCACCACCGCTCCATTGACTCAATAACTCCAACTTTCCTCTGCCATTAACTCCAGCGCAAAAACTGTGCACCAGGAACTTCATTGGATGATTTTTCATGGCCAAGCAGCTGCAAGCTTTCATTACCAAGCAAAATGCCAAGCATCACATGGAGTGATGTAAAGATGTTCTGTGCAGTGACAAATCATGCTTTTCTGTCTGGCAGTCTGATGGATGGGTCTGGGTTTGGTGAATGTTACCTGCCTGACTGCATTGTGCCAGCAGACGAAGACATTTTGGACAATTCTATGCTTACAACTTTGTGGGAGCAGTTTGGGGAAGGCCCTTTTCTGTTCCAGCATGATTGTGCCCCAGTGCACAAACCAAAGTCCATAAAGACAATGTTTGTGTTTGCCAAGAATCCCTAAAACACTTTTTGGATGAACTAGAACAGAGATTGCAAGCCAGGCTTTCTAACAGCAATGCCTGACCTCACAAATGATCTTCTGGATCAACTGGCAAATATTTCCAAAGACACATAAAAAAGTCATGTAGAAAGCCTTCCCAGAAGAGTGGCAGATGTTATAGCTACAAAGGGGGGGGATCAACTCTATACTGATGCCTATGGATTTAGAATGTGATGTCATAAAATTTCCTCACTGTGTAATGGCCAGGTATCCCAATACTTTTGCCCATATAGCGTATGTAAGGCTATGAGTCTAAGAGTCTGTTAAAAGTGTCACAACTAAGTAAATATACTTATTTCTACTCGTACAAACTAGACAGATGTATAGCAAATCATTTACAGGCACACAAGCATACAGAAGATAAACTGAAGGTAATATAACTCATCTTGGATTATGTGTGATTTTAATTAAAAAATCAATATCAAATTACATACTGTTGCATACAGATACAAGTGCATGCATATTCCAAATGTAAATTTTATAATTTGTGATGTACGTTTGCATATGATTTCAAATTGAGCTGTATTAGTTTTATGAATGCAATCAAACACACCTCATAATTTATCAAGATTGTAAATGCATCTTAATGGCCCCCCTTTGCGTCATATCTTACCCATAAAGACACAGAGCATTGGGTGCTGCTGTTTAAGTACATTGATAACCACTTACCATTTGCTGAAACTGCTTCGGTATTTGGGTCTCTCACTACCATTGATTGATTCTCCCATTTGTTTAAGTAGAGAATGCAGCAATGCAAGTAAAATGCCTAGGTGTTAAATTGGATGAGAGACAGTGCCTAATTATGGTCCATTCTGTATGTCTTCCAAATGCTATGCTCCTTTCCAAATCTATTCAAAGACAACCAGGTACCAACAGGTCAAGTAATATTGATTATACCATTCCTAGCTCCTCTGTCTCCCCACAGACACATAAATTAAAGCACACATTATTATGGTCCCAAAAGTACTATCCATTAATATAGAAAGCAAAGAGACTTCCAAGTCTAGCTCAATACTGTATATGACTTGGAATTAATTATACAAAATTTAAAATGAGTGAATCCGAAAAAAAATATTAATGCAAGCATTTTTTTTTCACAGATTTTCATAACCTTAGCATTCTGAAGATGCACTACCAGCAAGTCCAGGCCAGACAGGAAGGAGGATTATTCATTCTAGACATGTGCAGAGACCAAACATTTGCTAGTTGTCAAAAGTATCCTGTTGCAAAGGCTGCATAAGTGCACATGAGAGTATTCTGTGTACTGTACACAGATAGATAGATAGATAGATAGATAGATAGATAGATAGATAGATAGATAGATAGATAGATAGATAGATAGATAGACTGTATATTGTACACTGTAATATTTCAATATCTTAACAATAAAACAACTGACCTACATTCAGGCTTTCCTTCAGAAAGTTATAGCCCTCTTATATAAGTATCACAATAAAGATAAAACCAGGGGAAGATGGCGAGATGTAAGCTGACAGTTTGACAAGTTTGAGAATGATATGCCAAAACCAGTGTACCTCATTTTGTGTGATGGCAACCCATAATGTGCATCAACAGAGACTGCACCTGACTCCCTCTGCAGGGAAGATGTGTGCGTGTATTGTTATGGCTACTGGGGAAAGGCATTCACCACACATTCTCATGACGTGTGTGGTTTGCTGACTGTGATGGGTCCTCTGAGGAATGGTTCATGCTTTCGCTGTAGTACTGTAAATGAACAGCAAAAGGGGAATTACAGTACAATCTTCATGATGAGACAAGAATGATCTGAAAGCACCTGTGCTACAAATGAATTGTGTTATTGTGCTAAAAAATACTGTAATTATAATACTTCTTACAGAGAATGGAAAAATTAGCCAATTTAATCATTTAAATATATATATATATAGCAGATGCTTTTATCCAAAGCAGCAGCTATTTATTTATTGCGAATACAGTATCAAATAGTCCAGTTTGGGGTTAAGGGACTTTAGGCTGAAATCACTCTGCTGACCTTGGGATTTAAACCACTGACTATTGGATAACAGGGACATTAATGTAACTCTGGGACCAACCCCAGCTGAAAGTCTAAATTTAAAGTCAAAATCACAGCTAACAGCACATTTAACAAAATCCATCCATCCATCACCACTTAATCCCAACTGGGGTCATGGGTGGGGGACCAGAGCCTATCCCAGCATCAATGGGCACAGGCAGGAACCAACCCTGGGCAGTCGGCAACACACCACAGGGCACACACACTCATCAATCAAGCTACCATGCACACTTTTGGACTGTGGGAGAAAACTGGAGCCCACAATGGAAAACCATGCAAACATGGAGTGCATATGCAAGCTACACACTGAAAAGTCCAACACCTGACCCAGAGACTGAACCCAGGACCTTCTTGCTGTGAGGCAGCAGCGCTAACCACTGCGTCATCGTGCTTCCCCATTTAACAAAATCAAACTAGAAAAATTCTTGAAATATTTCTAGTTCACCCTAGACCTGCCTCTGATTAGTTGCCGCTTCTGCAGTTTGGACTTACTTTTTAATAACTTACGAAGCAATAGATATTTACTTCACAGATGCCATTGCCATGCATTTAATTAACGGTGTATATTAAATATAAATTAATATAAACATTATAAAGACAGCTTTGCAATTTGTTTTAAAAACCAGAATATTTCTTGTGAAAGTAGAATGTTTGACAATATTATGAAAGCTAAATATTAATGCTAATATAAATGCTAATGATACATTCATTGGTTGATATTATTAAAGAATGTGCAATGATATAATGTATAATGAAAATTACATCGCAATCTTTAATGAATGGTAAGACTAACGATTGTATTTAAATAGACATAACACATATTAGGTAATAAAGGGTCTGTCACGCCCCGCGAGCGGCAAGCAGGCAAGGGAGAAGAGAGCAGCCAGGTTGACGGAGAAACAGGGGTTTATTAAAGAAACAAGAGAGCATAGACGGGACGAGAACTCACTGCAGGCACTGACGGGGATAGACGACAATGACAGATCTGGGGCAGACTGACCGAGATGCGGACTAAATACATGAGATAAGCAGCAGTAACAAGAAACAGGTGATTACAATCGGGGAATCACACGAGGTAACGAGGTGGCCGTGGCACACACGAGGATCGGACGGAGCTGGGCATGACACTACCAGTCATTGTTAATTTTAAATTTATTTTAATTTAAGAATAAATTATATAGGCTACAAATAATTGAAAGTGGTGGTGCAGTGGTTAGCATTGTTGCCTCACACCTGGGTTTGAGTCTCCGCCTGGGTTGCTGTACATGTGTGTGGAGTTTGCATGTTCTCCCTGTGTCGTTGTGGGGTTTCCTCCGAGTACTCTGGTTTCCCCCCACAGTCCAAAGACATGCTTAAGGTTAATTGGAGTTTATAAATTGCCTGTAGGTGTGCATGTGTGAGTGAATGGTAACAGTGTGTGAGTGTGCCCTCTGATGGGTTGGCCCCCTGTTCAGGGTTGTTTCCTTCCTCGTGCCCATTGCTTCCAGGATAGGCTCCGGACGGATTTGTTCCAGATGGTGACACTGACAGTACAGCTACATCAGCCATCGATGAGGATGGGCTGTCAGAAATCAGTAAGATCCTTTTATAGTTGTGTTTAACTGGCTGCATCAAGTAAAGTGTGGATCAGTTTGCTTCAGTTACGCTTGTCTACCACTAGGGGTTTGTGCATACGCATTGGGCGGGAATGTTCGTAAATAAACATAGATTTTTAAACACAGGAAGAAATTGATAAATACCATCCTATGCGTGTCTAAAAATGTGCATGCACAAAAAACTGATTGCACACATGGTTGATAAATTAAACCAGAGACAATTTTATTTGGTTGTTTTTTTTTGTGACGTTTATCTGCTTTTTCACATGTATAACAGACATTTGTCTGAAGGTAGAAAGGCGGAACTGTTCCACAGGTAGCTGGTCCCAGCAGCATCAGAGGCCTCCATCCAGCAGACGAGCGGAGAGCCGGTGCTGCTAATGTACCTCAGAGCAGCAGGGCCATTTCTCACAGATCCACCGGTTAAGCATCACAGGCCAAGCTTGTCTCCAACTGTCCAGGGTTTCACTGTTTATGTTTGTTAAAACGTGGGTTCCATTCTGTCTTCCAGCATCTGCCCAGTGCCTGGAACAGGAGGAATGGTTTGAAATTTAAATTTAGTACAAAAACTATATGAATACCCCTTGGTGTGGAGTTTTTTTGACACATTTGGTATATATAAGGAATTTTTTTTAAGACTTTGAAGTCTATGGTTCTATAATTGTAGCAAAATTACTTGCAAATGTGGATGGACAGTTGTGTACCTGTATCTCAATCCACGTGTGCGTAATCAGATTTGTAAATGTGTTAAAGAATCTGTAAATGTGTACTGAGATTTGTGAATGTACAGGAATTTGTAAATGTGTATTCAGAATCTGCTGTAAATGCATAGGCAAATTTGCAAATGAGAACATAGGTATTCATGGATAAAAAGTCTAAGTATTTTACTCCAGTCACTGTAAATACAGACAAGTCATCAGTTCTCTCAATTGGCGATCTTTTTATATGTGATTTTTGCTGCATTTCTGCCATTGGAGATCGCAAATGCATGTGGATCGGGAGGATAAAAATAGTGTGTAGAGACATATAGAAGGGAAAAAAGACTGTGCCCAGATGTATTCTGTCTCACGGCTTATACTCTGACTGCGTTCCATACATAAGCCCTCCAAAGCTCGGCAGTGGGACAGCGCTAAGCCCTCAATAGCTCATTGATGCAGATAAATCTCCGCACCCTTTTTGCAGATCTCTCAGGGAAGAAGTGTAGCAAAAATCATGTGTAAAACGATCAAAGGCCAATTGAGAGGTCTGCCTGAGTTCTAACTGATGACATGTCTGTATTTACAGTGCTTGGAGCAAAGCAGACTTTTTAGCCATTAACACCTATGTGCCCATTTACAGATTTGTCTATGCATTCATAGATCTATGCACGCATTTACAGTTTTGTCTACACAAGTACAAATCTCTTCACACATTTAGAGACTCATTTACATATTTATGAATCTGATTTCGCACACAAATTCTGAATACACATTTACAGATTCCTGTTCAAATATGCAAATCTCATTACGGATTTGCAGATTCTTTTACATATTTACAAATCTGATGATGATGATGATGATGAAACTCTCTATTGCTGTTGCAATACACGATGTCGCTAGTCACAAGTACCAGTACAAAAGCTGGCCATCAAACCGACCATACATATACACAAACATCACATTATAGGGGGTAGACAGGTCAGGAAGACAGGGGATATAGAAAGAACAGAGAAAGACAGATTTACATGAGGAAAGAGAAGAATAAAAAAAACAGCCCCCAGACTGCACTCCAGTAGGGAGAACATTGTAGGAACCGAAAAAACACCTCAGCAACATAAGCACATGGTCACTACACTTTACAGCAGAAAAAGTCGTGACAACAGGGGAGGGAAACGGGAGGGTGGAGGTGGCCCAGCCTAGACAAGCAGCCATCCGGTCCTGCAGCCATAGAGGCGCTGGTCACAGACCCGCTGAGGGTATGAAGTGTTGAAGGCGTGGGATCGCGGGAGGGTGCGGTGAGTGCGTATCTGTACGTATGTATATGTGTGTGTATCCAGGTGTGTTTGGGATTGGGGGAGAGGAATGTAAGACAGTCTCACTGCCTTGTTCTTCTTTGGGAGTTGTTAATTCAGCAGCGGCATTGGCCGAGGCTAGTGCTGATTAGTCGGGAGCCAAAAGCAGATAGGGTAGGGTTGTCTGGGTTTCCGGGCGAGAAGCTGTAATTCCACAGCTCTTCTAATGTCCACGCTGGTCTCCGCCATCCAAAATCCTTTGCAAAGCCGTGAGCTTCTCTGTGATGTGATCCAATTATGCACACACAGATTGAGGTACAGGTGCACAAATCTCCAGACACATTTCATGGCAAAAGTGTAGCAAAAATCATGTGTAAAAAGACAGCCGAATGAGAGGTTTTCCTGAGGGGTTCTGTAACTGATGACTTGTCTGTATTTGCAGGGATTCCAGCAAAATATTTAGACTTTTTATTCATTTACACCTGAACTCGCATTTGTAGATTTGTCTACACATTTACAATGGATACTGAATACATATTTACAGATTCCTGTACACATTTAGAGATTCTTTTACACATTTACAGTTCTGATTACGCACACATGGTTTGAGATACAGGTACACAACTGTCCATGCTACAATAATAGCTCCAGAAACGTTATCTTTGAGTTTAGAGAATTGTGTTAAATGTCAAAGGGAAGGTTTACAAGCTACTGGTGAAAAGAATTTGGGCAATCTCTCAGGCTGCCGTGGTACGAGCTCTCACCCTGTGGTCAGTGAAGAGCCGTTGATCCAGACCCAACGCTGTGCTTGTCTTGTCAATCCAATCCAGTAACCATGCCATTTGTCAAAGTAGCTGGGTGCAAGGTTCATGATGAACATCTAAATGGAAACAGTTAAGTTAATCATGCCCATGCTGCATAGTAGATACAGACTCAGCAAACCTGCACTCAAGTACAGTAGGAGCAGTGCTTAAATAATTCACAAACTCACAGCCTTTGGGAATTGACTGAGTAACGATTTCCCTGTGAAATCAAAGTATACATGCATGGGTAGCAGAAATGTAAATGTTCATAGGTGCATTAGATAAAAGGCATATTCTGTGCTGACTGACAGTGGTTATCCTATGTACATCTTTGTTGGTAGCTAGACAATAGGCAATAAGTTCTGAAATGATTACATTTAAGAGTTCTGTCACAGAAACATGATTTACTTCATTGGACTGTCGTACCTGTTCCTGCTTATTTTGTATCATTAACAGTTCAGCCCCCATTTTGATGCATTCAAGACGACTGTTTTCCCATGATTTCCATGGTTTAACAAGGCGCACGAAATAACACTTTGAATTGTAGAACGTCCAGCCACTTGGGCAGCATGAGCATCTTCTCTCTGCTCAGGAGAAACCAGGAGTAATAATACATACTAGCTTTCAGGTTGTCCATTCATCTGTCTTCCATGACCAATATCCAGCATTTAGCTTATATGTAACAGGAAACACCCTGGACAGGCTGCCAGTTTATCACAGGGTGTACACTAATGCACTATGGATAATTTAGTGGTTCCATTTCACTTAATCCCATGTTTATGAAGGTTGCAAGGTGTGTGGGTGCAGGTTAGCACTAATGCTCGTGATCAGAAGGTCGCAAGTTCAAATTCTGCAACTATCAGTGGTTTCACCATTGTGCACCTCAGTGAAGCCCCTAACCCCAGCTGCTCCAGCAGCACTATCTGATCCTCACTTGTAAGCAGTGTTGGGCAAGCTACTTGTAAAGTATAGTGAGCTGAGCTATCAGTTACTCAACAATACATAAACCTTCACTACACAAACGCTACCACCCGTAGAAATATAGCAAGTTAAGTTACACAAATATGGAAAAAGTAGCTTAACTACATCAGAAGCTACTTCACATTGCACCAACCTAATACCAGATCAGTGCAAAATGACAGTCAGATACACTGGTTCAGACATTTAAACAACAACCCATGATTTAACATCGTAGACAATGTGTTATGTGAACCATCGGGACATAAATAAAAGCTTACTTTTACTAAAAAAAAAAAAAGTTATTGGCCGACTACTAGGTAAACCAGTACTCTAGTAAACAAACTATTTAGTACCAAATGAAAGCTACTGTTTAGTG
>JAODKE010000020.1:3080411-3091921 GCA_026779605.1 Mormyrus hasselquistii
GTCTTTATGGACCTTGCTTTGTTCACTGGGCCACAATCATGCTTGAACAGAAAAGGGCCTTTCCCAAACTGTTCCCAAACAAATAATTTTGCGCCTGCCTTCCACTCATACTGTTTTTTTTAAATAAGGAGTAGCCAGGCTCATTGTCAGCGTGTTGCTATTTTAAGGCAGTGCAATGTCATTGTGCTTTTGACCAACAAAATTTATGTCTAAAGTTAGTGGCACATCATTATGCACTATGTGCTTCAGCACTTGGGGACTCTGCTCTGCTACTTTACGTGGTCTACTACTTTGTCGCCGAGTTTCTTTTGAGCCTGAAGGCTTCCACCTTGCAATGGAAGCTCTTATAGTTCCACTTAATGTGGAATATATAGCAGGGAAGATATTTCACCAACTGAAATATTGCAAAGCTGGCAAGTACCACACTTGAATTCACTGAGATTAAAAATAAAAAGATTACAATGTGTGGGTCTCACAGGAATGCAGACCACAACTTGCCTGTTCCTGCCTTGTCTGCCCTGCCTGCCTTACCTGTCCTACCTACCCTGTCTCTTCCTGCTCTGCTCAATCCCATCCTATTCACCTGTCTGTTCTGCCCTGGATTCATGCCTCTCACATCTTGTGTTCATAGGATTGACTTCCCCGGATACCGACCTGCTACCTTCCGTTACCTGGATTACGTTTCTTGCCCATCAATGCTGCCTCTGGCTGCCTTGGTCTCCCCAATAAAAGTCCCTGTCTCCAGCATATGTCTTTTGACATATGGGACCGTGCGCTTCAGATTGTGCACTGTAGATTGTTAAAATAGGGCCCATTAAGCTACAGTGTATGTTGTGATGCATTATTCCAGTGACACTAAAAACCGACAAATATACCAATTAAGCATAGAATGACTAGCAATTAGGCAAGTATCCTGGTCAAGTAGTTCATTTGGGGACCCCTGACCTAGTGGATGTAGCATTTGTATTAAGTGTTTGTATGTATACAAAATAGACAAAACACCTCCTATATTTCTTCAATATAGAATGTTTCACAATGCAATGCACTGAGTGCCGGTCATTTGTACATCAATATGAGGGCAGAATATTCTGGTCGCCACATTCTGTCTGCACACTGCAGCTTAGGCAGTGCTACCAGGCCCACCAATATTCTCCAGCCTAAGGTCTATTTAAAATCTATGCAACAGAACCCGAAACTAGTTCAGTATTTGAAATTCCAGTATACTGTATCTCAAAGAAGTAAATCAGAATATTGCATGCTGATCACATTCAAATATTCAACATTTTAAAACCAAAGTTAGACACAAAAGCGTCATGTAGATGGACACACTCTCCTTTCCCAGGGTTGCCAGCTTTGGTCAATATCATTTATTACTTACAGGGTAACTTAGACCAAGTGCGTAACTTTTGTTTATCAAGGTTTGTTTTTCCCTACGGTTGCCAACTTTAGTAAAAAATTTTGAAGACAAGTCTGCACACACATGCACACGCATTCACAAGTGTGTAACAGTTTTATTACCTTGTAAATAACCTGTAGGGTTTGCAAACTATTCCAATGCTTCAGGTGTAGCTCATTTTAGGTTTATAATGGAATAATATAGAGTTACCATAAGATCGTTTGCGTGAGTCTGCAGGTGTGAGTGTTATGCCAGATGTGTGAGTTGGCAACTTTGCTTTCTGTGTACAGGTATGTTTGTCTCTGACTTTCGGTCAGCATTAAGAGTCACCATTCATAATTAATTAATTTCTTTTTCTGCTTACAGTTTCCTGCTGTAGAACATTATGAGGGCAACTCAAAAACCTGTCTCCTATTTCCCTATCAAGATGTCTATTCCTAGAAGCTGGGTCTCACTGAAGGGTTGTGAGATCTTCATGGCGTGCCCTGGGTAAGAATGTCGTTCTAGGTTTTTCATTGATTGCCTGTGTACCAATCATCGCTTAGTTTCCAAAAAGTTTTGTGACCAAAAGTTTTGAGAATGACACTAGTATTGGTTTTCACAAAGTTTTCTGCTTTCTGTATTTGTAGATCTTTTTGTCAGACGTTTCTATGGTATATTGAAGTATAATTACAGGCATTTCATAAGTGTCAACGGCTTTTATTAACAATTACACTAAGTTTATGCAAAGATTCAATATTTGCATTGTTGGCCCTTCTTTTTCAAGACCTCTGCAATTTGCCCTGGCATGCTGTCAATCAACTCAAGACCATTCTTGTATAATCAGTGCTTGGAGTTTGTCATAATTTGTGGGGTTTTGTTTGTCTACCTGGCTCTTGAGGATTGACAATAAGTTCTCAATAAGATTAAGGTCTGGGGAGTTTCCTGGCCATGGAATCAAGATGTCAATGTTTTGTTCCCCAAGCAACTTAGTTATCACCTTTGCCTTATGGCACAGTGCTCCATTATGCTGGAAAAGGCATTGTTCATCACCAAACTGTTCTTGGATGTTGGGAGAAGTTGCTCTCGGAGAATGTTTTGGTACCATTCTTTATTGATGGCTGTGTTCTTAGGCAAAATTGTGAGTAAGCCCACTCCCTTGGCTGGGAAGCAACCCCACAGATGTATAGTCTCAGGATGCTTTACTGTTGACACAGGGCTGATGGTAGCTCAATTTTTTTTTATATAAGAGAAGATTATATCCGTATATATAGGAGAAGATTAACGGAAATAAACAAGAAAGGTACGTGGAATCGCCAACGATGCCGTCGTCCCCAGAGGGTTAAGCACCAGATATTTACAGCTGCACATTCAATCATGAAAATTGGTCCCCTGTTTTGTTGGGCCTTTCTCCAAAATTATTAACTCCATGCGGAGAGTGAACCCAGGCTTCCATGTGTCTTTGCTCAGACTCCATGCGACCAGCCCTCTGGCTTCTGCAGTGCTGCTCCCATCCCCCCGGTTGGTGGATGGTGGTGCAGCGTTCATGGCTTACCAGAAGCTGGATGTTTGTCACAGGGGCTAGGGTATTCAGTACCTGGTGGACTAGGAGGGTTACAGACCGAAGGATCATTCCTGGGTACTGGCTCGTTTTATCCTGGATTTGACCTTGATCACCAATATCATTGTCATCCTAGGCACCTGCCTCATCTGCGTGGAGTCTGATACAGAGAAGAGGGTATTGACCACAATCCTCTGGGGAAACCCATTGACAGGACACACTTCCTTGGGGAAGCCTCCGTGTTTGGCTCCCTGATGACATTGCAAATTCTGGTTAAGAATTGTGCCTCTTCATGGTGTGCCCTGGAGTCCTCTGCCCACCAGTTACTTACTCTGGTCACTGCATCACCTGTTACTTCTCAACACCAAATTCTAACAGCTGTCATAAGAATCCCCATGCTGATTTGGAGCAATTTCTGTCAACAAGTTCTGCCAACAATAAAATCGGTTACCTGCAGCTGATCTGTGTCAGTGTTCATCTTTTGCAATCATCAAAGAAAACATCACATAAGGTAGCAAAGTATTACAAAATAGGGAGCATCATGTGGTGTGTGGACTCCATTCTTTCTTACCATAGGTTTAATCTCAACATTGGTAGCCACGTTCTCACAAAAGCACCCACATTACAAACATATTGTTTATGTTTTATTTTATATTAAACTTATTTTATTCAACATTCTTTCCACTTTTTTAACATCACTTAATACTTAATTCTTGGTCTTGAAATAAAACCTATGTCCGAGACCAAGACAAGACCAAGACAGCAAAAAAGTGGTCTTGAGACTAAGGCCAGTCTTGAGTATTACAACTGTAGCAGACTGTCTGGACTTTGTATATACTACTACTGTGTGGGTGCATTTGGCGTGTTTCCTAATTCTGTATTATCATAATACATGTTTTTTCTGTAATGAAAATGTGATTAAACCTGGCTTATAAATAAGAAAGGTATCTATACATTTCACACACGTCTTTCTGCAAGCGTCATTCACTCGTGAATGGCACTCTCCAGCTGCGTCTCCAAAAGGAAGCAGAATTGTTCTGATGATAAATGATCACCTTTTGTCACCTCTGCAGGTGAGCAAAAAGTCTTACTGACTCAGGGCAGCCAGTTCTGCATACTGACTTGCCCTGCTTTCTTCACATTGCCAGCTCAGCTTTCTTAACTGCAGATGAAGGTGAAAGACCTGCTTGGACAGTGATTGATCATAGTCATTCAGTTTAGCAAAGGAAGTCTGGACTAGTGTGCATACTGTATGTTAACAATGCTCATTCTTGCTGTGATTTGAGAAAAAACGTATCCAAGAAATATTTAAAGAAAAGGTTTTTTTATTCGTTATATTTGTTATACAGTATATGTATTATATGTTTGTTTCGAGAAGGATATTTTTAACCCAAATCCAGCATATATACCAGGGGTCACTAACATGCGGACCACGGTCCGAGTCCAGACCCAGACGGCATCCCATACAGACCCCGGACCTATAGTTAACAAAATATTAAATTGGCGATTCAGTTTTAAGTGGTAATGTTACAGCTTTTCTCTAAACTTTACACTACTGTATTAATAGACTAAGGAACATACAAACCAATCCACCCATGTGACGCTACTTAGCCAGTCAAATTTGTGCATTCAAGGTGATCACAACTCTGAATGCAGACGCATACAGATAGAAGAAAAAGACGGTGAGAGGCGAATGACAAGCGAGATGATTAACAAGGAGACAAGATGTGAGTGGGAGTCACAAGAGGTAAAACAACTATGGCGCTTTCAAAAACGAGAAAAGTAGACACCGAAAATAGAACTTTCAAGACTGAATGGACCGACACATACATGTTCATTCTTCCGGCCACAAGCACGAAACCAGTGTGTCTCGTATGTTCAGAAACCGTGGCACTTATTAAAACTGCCAATGTCAAACACCACTATGAGACAAAGCACAAAGCCTTTGAACAGTCATACCCACCCAAGTCTGAACTCAGGTCCCAGAAAATTTGCAGTCTCCGAGCCCAATACGATCAATCCACCAGGATTTTAACCCATTCTTTCACTGCTCAACAACATGCTCATGAGTTGCTTGGATTTTAGGTCAACACAAAATGCCCTTTACAGATACAGGTATTGTAAAAGAGTGGATGAGTGCAGTAGCAGAAACATTACTTGAGGGTAAACAAAAAGAAGAGCTATGTGACAAAATAAAGCAAATACCTATGTCAGCATCAACAGCCACAAAGAGAAGTGAAATATTAGCTCAGGATGTGCTATCCCAGCTGGAAGAAGCCATTCATAAGACACCATGTGTAGGCTTAGCTGTAGATGAGACCACTGATGATGCTCAGCTGTTAGTTTATGTAAGGTTCTTCAACAATGATAAGAAAGAGTCTGTGAAGACGTGCTACGTGTAACTTCCCTTCAGACCACTACAAGAGGAGAGGATATCTACCTGGCCATTAAGAAAATGTTAACAAAGCGATTGCCACCTTATCGTGGTGGAGGGGTTTGCGTGCCTCAGTGACCCTGAGGGCTATGTTGTCGGGGGCAATAGCCCCTGGTAGGGTCTCCCAAGGCAAAAAGGTTCCAGGGGAGGGGCCAGACAAAGAGCAATCCAAAAGAGCCCTATGACAAGTATTAACAGCAAAGTCACGTTTCCCTCACCCGGACTAGGGTCACCGGGGCCCCACCCTGGAGCTGGGCCTGGGGGAGGGGGCCGTTGGCGAGCACCTGGTGGCCGAGCCTTAGCCTGTGGGCCCCAGCCGGGCACAGCCCGAAAGAGACATGCGGGACTGTCCCCAGGTGGGCCCACCACCCGCAGGGGGAATGTCAGGGGTTTGGTGCAATGTGGATGGGGTGGCGGCCAAGGGAGGCCCTGGCGTTCCGATCCCCAGCTGACAAAACTGGCTTTCGGGACATGGAATGTCACCTCTCTGGTGGGGAAGGAGCCTGAGCTTGTGCGTGAGGTTGAGAGATACCGACTAGATATAGTCGGGCTCACCTCAATGCATAGCTTGGGTTCTGGAACCAATCTCCTGGAGACGGGCTAGACGTTCTTTTCTTCTGGGGTTGCGGCAGGTGAGTGACGCTGGGCTGGAGTGGGGCTACTGGTGGCCCCACAGCTCGGTACATTAACATCGGTGTTTACTCCGGTGAACGAGAGGGCTGTTTCCCTGCGCCTTCGGGTCGGGGATAGGTCTCTGACTGTCATGTTGGTACAGAGTACCCAGCGTTCTGGGATTGCCTTAGTGGTATGCTAGTTGGCGTGCCACGAGGGGATTTCATCGTTCTGCTGGGGGACTTCAACGCTCACGTGGGCAATGGCAGTGTGACCTGGAAGGGGGTGATTGGGAGGAACGGCCTCCCTGATCTGAACCCGAGTGGTGTTTTGTTATTGGACTTCTGTGCAATGCATGGTTTGTCTATAACAAACACCATGTTCGAGCATAAGGGTGTCCATAAGTGGACATGGCACGAATATGCCTGGGGCTACAGGTCGATGATCGATTTTATAATCGTGTTATCTGATTTGCGGCCTTCTGTCTTGGACACTCGGGTAAAGAGAGGGGCAGAGCTGTCAACTGATCACTATCTGGTGGTGAGTTGGCTCAGGTGGCGGGGGAGGAAGCTGGTCAGACTTGGTAGGCCTAAGCGTATAGTGAGGGTCTGCTGGGAACGTCTGGTAGAGGCTCCTGTTCGCCGGAGCTTTAATTCGCAGCTCCGGCAGAAGTACCTGAAGGCTCTGGATGTTGTGTGGCTGTCATGGCTGACACCGCCTTCTCAACAGTGCGTGGAGGTCAGGGACAGTGCCACTGGATTGGCAGACCGGGGTGGTGGTCCCCTTATTCAAAAAGGGGGACCGGAGGGTGTGTTCCAACTACAGGGGGATCACACTTCTCAGCCTACCTGGGAAAGTCTATTCCGGGGTACTGGAGAGGAGGGTGAGATCGATAGTCGAATCTCGTATTCAGGAGGAACAATGCAGTTTTCCTCAGGCCGTGGAACACTGGACCAGCTTTATACTCTTGCGAGGGTGCTGGAGGGGGCCTGGGAATTTGCCTATTCAGTCTACATGTGTTTTGTGGATTTTGAAATCCCCAAGGTGTTCCCCCAGGTGCTCTGTGGGGGGTGCTTAGGGAGTATGGGGTCCGGGGCCCACTGTTGTGGGCGATTCGGTTCCTGTACGAACGGAGCAGAAGCTTGGTCCGCATTGCCGGTAATAAGTCGGACGTATTCCCAGTGCAGGTTGGGCTCCACCAAGGCTGCCCTTTGTCATCGGTCCTGTTTATATTTCTGGACAGGATTTCTAGGCGCAGCCAGGGTGTTGAGGGTGCCCAGTTTGGTGACCTCAGGATTGCCTCGCTGCTTTTCACAGACGATGTCATCCTGTTGGCCTTATCTGCTGGGGATCTCCAGCGTGCTCTGGGGCGGTTCACAGCTGAGTGTGAAGCGGCGGGGATGAGAATTAGCACCTCCAAGTCTGAGACCATGGTTCTCGGCCGGAAATAGGTGGATTGCCCTCTGTGGGTCAGGAAAGACGTATTGCCTCAACTGGAGGAGTTCAAGTATCTCGAGGTCTTGTTCACGAGTGAGGGTAGGAGAGATCGGGAGCTCGATAGACGAATGGCATCTACAATTTTACAGGCGCTTAACCGGTTCGTAGTGGCTAAAAAAAGAACTGAGCCGAAAAGCAAAGCTCTCGATCTATTAGTCCATCTTCGTCTCTACCCTCACCTATGGTCATGAGCTATGAGTAATAACCGAAAGAATGAGATCGTGAATACAGGCGGCTGAAAGGTTTCTCCACAGGGTATCTGGGCTCTCCCTTAGGGATAGGGTGAGAAGTTTGGATATCCAGGAGGGCCTCAGAGTAGAACCGCTGCTTCTTCACGTCAAAAGGAGCCAGTTGAGGTGGTTTGGACATCTGGTGCGGATGCCTCCTAGGCAGCTATGCAGGGAGGAGGTCACGGGGCAGACCCAGGACTCGCTGGAGCGATTATATCTCACGGCTAGCCTGGGAACGCCTCGGTGTCCCTCCCCGAGGAGCTGGTAGAGTTGCAGTAGCTGGGGAGAGGGAGGTCTGGGTACCTCTCCTGTAGCTGCTAACCCCGCGCCGCGAACCCCGGACAAGCGGAAGATGATGGATGGATGGATGGAATAGAGCCAAACCAAGTGGTTTCAAAAACCACAGATGGAGCCCCTGCCATGATGGGGAGAGAGAAAGGAGCTGTAGCAAGAATGAAAGAGGACAATCCTGAGCTAATCTCGTACCATTGCATTATTCATCAGTCTGTCCTATGCTCCATCCTGTCAGATGAGTATGATGAGGTGATGAAAACAATGATGAAAATGATAAATTTTCTCAGGGCATCTTTTTCTTGTCAGCATCGCATGCTCAGGAAATTCCTCAGAGAAGTTGATACACACGCTGATAATTTTCTGCTTCACAACAATGTGAGGTGGCTCAGCAAAGGCAGTGTATTGGAGCGATTTTGGTCCATCAGAAGTGAAGTAGCAGCTTTCTTGGAAGAGCTGGAAAGTCAGAAAGCAACAAACTTTTCCCTTTTTTTAAATGATGAGAAAAACATGGATATTATGGCCTTTTTGGTTGATACCACTTCATACCTGAATGAACTGAATTTGAAGCTGCAGGGCAAGGACAATTCAATTTGTGAACTTATGACAGCTGTCCGCTCCTTTCAGAGGAAACCTGAGGTGTTCAAAGAAGACCTGCAAGGAGGGTATGCACACTTCCCATCAGTGAAGGAACATGTTCAGGGACAGAGAGATGTGTCCTCTTTTGTTGACTTTGTTGATAAGCTGATTGAAAACTTCAGCAAATGTTTTGATAGCATCAGCTTTGGACAGCAGCTCAGCATGTTCAAAAAGGACCCATTTCTCATCACTGATGTCAGAGGGTTCTCAAAGGAAGATACACAGCACTTCAAGTGGGCAAATGCTGGGCCTCCCCAGATGCAACTGGTTGATCTCAAAGCAGATGTAACCCTGAAAGAGCAGTTTGGAAGAACTGAACCTGCCACTTTCTGGTTCCAAATGGTCTCGGAGAGAGCTTTCTCAAATCTGAGGAAGGTACCCCTGTACATCTTCACCATGTTTGGCTCCATATACAGCTGTGAGGCAGCTTTCTCCACAATGAACACAATAAAAACTAAATATCGTTCCAGGCTCACCAATGAGCACCTACACATGTGTATGAGAATGGTCCTGACACCATTCCAGCCTATCCTGGTAGGGCAAACTAAAGCTCAATTCTCTCACTGAACAACAGAAAGTGGGGAAGTGGAATATAAGGGGGAAAGAAAGAGAAACTGTAAAATTGTTAAGATGTTTTGTGATATCTGTTGAAAAATTTATTGTGACTGAGTCAAGATGTGAAAGGTAAAGAAAAAGGGAAACTCAAGCTGCTGCTATTTTTTTCTGAAATTAAGCACTTTGTTTTAAGATGCACAATTTAGCAGCCCTATATCTAATGTAGGCCTACTGTGTGTTTCAGCGTTAACAATAAATTCTATTGAAATGTTTTTAACTTGTATTTTTGTTGATTTGACAGTCTATTGTTCATACATTCAGATATTAATAAAAATAGGCTGCTTCTGTATCATAATCATAACGCAAGTTAGACATTACAATGTCCCGGACCTCTGCTTGGGGAGATGTTCTCTAACTGGACCTCCTCAAATTTTAGTTGAATACCCCTGATATATATAATAACCAATTTCAATTGTAGGTTTATATGGTATGTCTAAATTAAATGTCCATCACTTTGCCTTAACATTGTAAACACACATGTGATGATACAAAATTATTTAAGTAAAAATGTGAAATGAAGGTTAGGAACCGGATTTGACAGCATCAGAATGTCAGTGACTTTAATGGTGAGATATAGTGGATCTTTTATAAAATGAGGATTAAAGCTTTATCAAATATGGTTAAGATAAAATATAGACAATTTACTAAGCAAAATACATTTCCTCAGTCAGAAAATTATATGCATAGATATGGCAGTGCAATACCAGACATAAATTGTGTGGTCGCTTGTGATTTCTTTTCCTATTCCTTATAAATGAATGACACTTTACCCTCATTCCACACCACATCTCATGATTTAAAATGATAGCATAACATATAGTAATATTTCTTTTCTCTTTTTTTAAACAAGCCAGGCAACAACACATTTTGCACAGAGGAAAAATATATCCAGTGCCTAAAAAGGAAAACCATAAATAAGTGCATGTTACTGGTGCTGACATATTTATGCGATATTATAGAATGAGAATGCTTAATTCTACCTCTCTATTAATCATAATTCATTTTTATTTGGACATAATTCAACAAACACACTGATTTGTTGTATTAATCAACTTTGACAGTTATTGCACAAAGGAAAGGAGAAGAATCTGCCTTATAAATTGTTTTAAAATAAAAATAGACTGGTTTCTTAATATCCCCCCACCCCAGGTGTACCCCATCCTTGGACCCTGTTCTATTTAGACATACTAAAGCCCCATTTAGAATGTGAATAGAAGAATAGACATTTTCCCCTTACGCAGTACTTTACCTCAATAAAAAAGTGAAAAAATACAGCAACTGTAGACTAAGTATTAAAGTAATCATTATATTGTGTACCATAATAAAGTTTAATTTAGCCTATGATCTATTCATAGCCATAGTTTTCTATTTTGCATTATTATTGTACTCTTAGTTCTCTATGTGAGCACGTTTTCATTGTCTGCATCTGCTTCAAAACATTTTATCTAAGAATAAAATGCAATGTTGTGTGACTTCTTGGAATTTATTTCAGATTAACCACTATGCCCCAAAACACAAACAATAATCAAATATTTATCTTCAATACAAATACAGTATACATGTATTATCATCTTAGTTTAGCAATGTTTCCAAATTTTAATGAGCATATTCCAAGGAGAAGGCACAGAAAGAACACAGAGAACAACAGATGTTACCACAAATTAGATCATTTTTAGGTAATAGTAGTTGTATGTATAGTATATCATGTCACAACAAATGATGAAATTAAATGAAAATTCTTAGCTTCTGACAGTCAGAGGAGTTGAACAGTTTAAATCACGGTGGCTGTGGGATTGAATATGCTGTTCATCTTCATACATTTCCATTTATATCACTCTTAGAAGTCTGATTTTAAACTTAAATGGCATTCCTTTATGTGCCATCTCTTCATGTTATGTGACTGCTGGAAACGTCAAAATAGCAATTTCTTCCTTTCATATGAAAAAAAGTTATTCTCTAGTTGCTGCTTTTTGCAGCAGTGCCTTGAATACTCATCACCGTAACACACTTCTCCTGATATCCGAGATGTAGGTTTTATGTTTTTTAAAGTTGCATGTAATGAAGTTAATATTGTCAGACCTTAATCATTAACTTTGATACACAAGGCTTGGGTACACACTGGACAGTGTACCTGTCCATACGCACACATGCATGATGCACACAATGTGATAAAAACTGTCATGGTGGCGGGCACGGGAACGGGGCATGGTGCAGAAGGAGGTGGACGACCCACTTGTGGCTCAGGGACACAAAAGG
>JAODKE010000020.1:3160748-3171040 GCA_026779605.1 Mormyrus hasselquistii
AAAAAAAAAAAAAAAAAAAAAAAAAAAAAGAAAAAAAAAAAAAAAAAAAAAAAAAAAAAAAAAAAAAAAAAAAAAAACAACCCACACACCAAACAAAATATAAAGTCGACCAAAACACCTCCAGAACACCAACCACTAGTGCTTGGTTGCATGATGTCACTTTCAGAAAATCCTCCTGACATCTCCACAGAAAGGATTATACAACAATGATCAAAGGAAGCTGCTGGCCATTGAGATGAATGAGAAGAATGATTTCCATCCTGCTCCCACGCGAAGCCGACCCTGCGTCACCTTCCAGCCCCGCTGCGAGATGAGGAGGCCACGCGCACCTCCCTGCCCCCCAGGAACGAGCCAGGACTTCCTCTCTATTTCAGAGACTCAATAGACCCACTATGATGAGATGTGGGGGGGGGGGGGGCAATGCATTAAACTGATGTCTAAATGACTAATATCATGACCATTTCATATCCCGCCTCCCCGCTTCCTGCTCCTCCGATTTCAGCGACACCCTCTCAATGTGTCCATCACACACAGAACCATTAATCATCTTCTGTCAGCGCTGACGTCTGCTCACTCTGCTCCGCTTCTTTTATACTACGTACTAAAGTGTTTCGCGGCCTGGCCTGTAGCCCCCCCTCCCTTCCCGATAGCCCCGAGGGGACTTCTGGGGTGCCGTGGGCAAACAGTCGCCCATCTGCTGGATTCGAACCTTCTGAAAGAGGTTAATGGCTCATTAAAATATTTAAGCGCAATGGCAATTTAAGGTGTCACTCGGATTACAGGTACCCTGACCATCAGCGCAGGTGAAACAGTTTAGCGTAGGAATTACTTTTAATGGCATAAACGGCGTTTATAAACCCAATTTTAAAATTAAAACACAAGACACATAATGTGGATAGCTTCAAAGTTTGTGAAAATTGTGCACCGTGTCCCACACAATTTGGTTGCTAAATTATAGAAAGAAGCCCACTGTAACAGATCTATTACAAAACCATGGAGACTGTTCTTAAAAGTCCACTTGCGTTTGTGGAGTGTCACATTACTTGGTGGATGTACTAATCCCAGAATACAGTTACATATCACACGCACATATCTGCTGTTTTTTGCCGACGAAGTTGAGCAACTCTACAAGCCAGAGACCAGGTTCCAAGCTCCACAATACAACAAATTAAGTGTCAGTGTACCAGAGGAAAACCGGCCCATCATCCATTACCAATAACCCAGCACAGAGTCACAGTAACACAAACATACAGAATGGGCAGTTTAGAAATAACATGGTGTTTCGACTGTGTGGTGCAGTCTGTGCAAACATGGAAACAAACAATCCTAGTTATTTGTGTTAAAATTTAATGCAAGGCCACTAAGGACTCACTGAAATGAGCCTTCAATGGGGGCGTTTGGCATCAAAGATCTTACATTAATCTTGCATTACTGCAACTGAGACCTTGATTAAGGAGGATCATCCTGGTGGCATTTAGACGTGACGCAAGAGACCGGGAGTAAACGGGGGCTGTTCCTTCAAGTCACGGGGAAGGAGGAATGTTTACTGTGGCAGGAGCCACACCTGGGTCGACACCACTAAGAGGATTACGGCCCAGATCACCATCTCTGCAGCTTAACTCAGGGGTTGCAGCAGAGAGGCACTTGGATTCCTCTGTACGAGCCCCCTGTCCCAATCTGAGATGAAGACGCCTTGAAGATGATTTGTTAAATCAACAAGCAGCCATCCAACAAACAGCAAAAACCACAACTACAAGCAATTACTTTAAGTTGCATTGCCTCATACACTTACTGGTTAGATTTGACTTGATTAGAGGTATCTTAATTAGGAGGTTTTGGGACGAGGCCTCTCGTATTTCAAATGCAAAACCATAGAGTGCGGAGACAAGAACAGAAAACCGAAAGCAAATAAAAAAGGGACCGACCAAAAGAATCAGACGCACTGATGGAGAAACTGCCATCTCCTGACATGTGTCTTCCAGATGTCAAGGAGCACCGAGGTGGGAGGGAAGGGAGGCACCGACAATGAAGCTAAACAAATTCACCCAGGTGCCATTATAAACCAGCCCCAGTAAATGAGTGCAAGACAGAGCTACTCCGCACACTTGGTAAACTCAAAGACAATGCTGATTAGTATCAAAACCGATGGACCAAAGCTTACGCCAGCACCGGTTCTTCTAGAGTTGCTTTCACAGCGGTCTACTGTCGCTAAATATCTAGGTCAAACAAACCCACGCTTGGAAGCCACACGTGAAAAACTCCCACTACAAACAAACGGTTCAAGAGAGCGTTTATCAGATGCCAATATCAAGCGTCAAATTCTACACTCAACAGGAATTTCTTGAGCAGAATAAGGCATTAAAAGCAGCCCCGTGGCTTCACCATCAGGATAAAAGATAAATATAGCGATTTTGGTCACTCTTTAGGGCCTGCTAATACTTGGAAGAGCAGATCTGCAAAAAAAAAAAAACAGGGTTTGGCTTTTACACAAAAAGTGAGCAGCAGGATGGTAAAGAAACCAGTGGGCAGGTGTTTTCAGCAGAGGCTGGCAGATCTGGCTAAAGAAACGCAGAAGATGATCTGAGCAGAGCCCATGGAGATCATGGGAACTTCCACTTTTAAAAGTTCACGGCTAAATGGGGGGGGGGGAGAAAATCCGCTCAAGGAACGGCTTTTTTGCTTCGAGTAATTTTCCCACGTGTCGTACTGAAAACGTATCAGATGGTTTCCACGGCTACCGTCAGGTTACCGCAGCGGACGGCTGGCCTCTCAGACTCACCTCGTTTTTGCATGTAGGTGAACAGGTCGTCCAAAAACTCCTTGCGGTTTGGGTCATTGTCCAATTCATATAGCTGTGGAGAGAAGGGACACAAATGCAAATCTGAGAGCTTCTTAGACTATCAGTCTGCAATCTTCAGAAGGACCAGGCCCTTCACACTATTCAGGTAACATCCATGCCTGTTATACTGCATGAGGATGAGAAGACCTATCAATGCATTATTTAGGAATGTATCAAAACAAACCCATGTAAAAGCACCTTGGGGTGACTTATGAAAGGTTCTATATAAAAATAAATTCAACTGAATTAAATAGAAAATGCAGCCAGTGTGACCACAGCACATGCTTTAGGTCAGACATTGGCAGGGCTGATTCGTCATCTACGGGCACCACCTTGGCAAAGTCCCTGGACGCCTCTCCTCTTCCTCTGCCTCCGTCAGCATCGTCAATCCAGGCCGCACTCCCGTTCTGCATGAAGAGGAAGAGGAAGAGGCTAAGCCAGAGCCTAGTTTGGACAGGTCACACACTCCAGGGACAAATGGAATTAAAAATGAAACAGTGCAAAAGGCATCTGGAGATAATGGAGAGTTCCTTAATTTCTAAAACACTGCTGCGAATTTTCCCCATCCTGCTGAAAAATATTTGAGGAATGAGAACCAACAGGACATTTACGTCACATAACTAGTAAATAACACAGTGAAAGTATAACTTTTATTAATATAAATCCATTAACAGACTGACTGGCATTCAAAGTAAACATGATGAAATTAATACAAATCCACAACTCAAGAGTGATCTTTGCCCAAGTCTTTTCCCAACTGACATAATTAGTCGTCAAGTGAATTTCATACAGCCGTTATGCTCACGGGTACGACACCAGATCGAGGCACACGGCTCCCAAGCAAGGCTGCCGCTTCCCAGACATCTTTGTGTTCAGCGTGCCACCTCAAGGACAAAGCTGCCAACTTTGTGTTACTTAGTCAGCTTCTGGCTGTTGTTGCTGGGCTGCCCTTTTGTACACATATGCAGTAAAGGGGACATGTTGGCCCCATTGAGAGGCCTGGCTGCAGGGAGAATGAAAAGGCAGCCGTTGTAAAGCACTTTTATGGGACTTTTCCTTCCTGTTCCCCCTGACAGGCCAGATCACCCCCGGAGGTGTCCCAGGGGGAGACGGAGGACCCGTCCCTGGGCGGAGGTTCAGCACCAGCACCATCTATATACTCCAGCAATGCCTTCAGCCTGTATATTGTACACAGCCCAAAACCAGGTTGCTTTTCATTCAACCTGGGTCCTTCTTACACTTTGCAGGATTAATGTTGCCATTAAGCAGAAAGAGGGGACTGGTTTAGACTCAGGGTCGCAATGAGACGTCGAGAAGGTGCTCCCTGAGTAATGTGAATTTGACCGTTTTCACGACGCTTATGGAACTTCCCACCTTGACGCGCTCAAATGGATCAGAGCAATCACAGTAGCACCACATTGGATATCCATTACGATCAATAATCCGAACAACACATATTTCATAACAACGCTGATTTCCCCGAGAAGCCTTCAGCTAAGACGCAGCTCCTGAACGCAATGTAGAACTCCCCCTTGGCCTCTGGCTAGGCCGACCACTCAGGAATCGCAATTAGAGAGCCCGTGCTGAGGGGGGCGCCGTGGAGACAACGCCTCCCCGCAGTCAAGCTCTCGTAAGAATCACGTATGCAGCTTGTCGCCGCACGCAAGCTCTAAAATTCCTCAAGTGTGTCAGGAAGCGGCAGTCTGTGAGCTGCCCTCAACGTCGGCTGTGGTACAAACGGCAGCCCAGAATGAGGCTGGAGTGCGGCACGCACAGTACGGCAGGGAGGGACAATGAGTTTGATTGCGCCGTGAAACCAAGGCCAGATGCACACTTCCTGTCCTCCGTCATGTATCTGACACGCATTTCCACAAACACTCACAGGTCCTAAGCTTCCTTTCTCCCAAATGCCGCCCAGT
The DNA here is from genome assembly GCA_026779605.1 of Mormyrus hasselquistii. Lineage (NCBI taxonomy): Eukaryota > Metazoa > Chordata > Actinopteri > Osteoglossiformes > Mormyridae > Mormyrus > Mormyrus hasselquistii. Next base: position 3,165,507 of record JAODKE010000020.1, read on the forward strand.
CTTCTGAACTCCCACCCCCACTATTCATTCCCGCCCCATCTCCATGTCACCCAGACCCCCTTGCTGAAATCTGTGCCACTGTCGCTTTTAGTGTCCCCCGCCCCCCCCCTCCCCATTGCGTAATACAGTTAGGTGGCTCATCGTCCAGGCCACAGAATGGCTAATTGCGTTACTGCCACGCATGACTGATTGGAGGGAAGCCAATTAGGGATGAAAATGATCCATCTGCCACGGGGTCACGGCGAGGAAATGGCACGTGGCTGCTTCTGTCGACACGAAATGCGCATCCCGAACGGAAATCACACCGAGATGGCGAGGACAAAAACTGATGCGAGGCTGGCCAGGGATGGGGGATGAATTCAGCTAGTTTCCAAAGGTGTTTGAGAAAACCCATTTGATCAACAGGACCGGAATGGTACCAAAAGCCAGAAACCTGAAGGCACAAAGCATTCTAATCAAATGATCACATCTGCATTACTTCAGTGAATGTTTTAACCAGAAGCCAGCAGATAAATAAAATTATATTATAATCAGATGACCCAGGGGGAAAAGCTTCATTCTTGGCTCTGCCGGTCAGGCAGTCCGGCGTTAGGCTGAAAACAATTTAGCCAGAGCAGAGGGGCGCATTTTAAATTGGCTCGTTTTCAAAAGCAGCGACAGTTATTAGCAATTGTGGGCTGTTAAACTACCGGATGTTACGGGCGAGTTTAGGGCACGGTCCAAAATTAGCACCAGACTGCCGGATAAATGCAGATGCCGATCAGTTCAATTTTACCAGGTATATTTGTGGAGAATGACGTTTACATGATTAGAAAGGGGTGAAAAATACTTTGAGAAATCCAAAATAAATGTTCAAAACAGAGAAACATAAGGGATTCCGATTCAAGCGCATTAGTTTTAACAAAATACTGAAGATGTGCTTACTGCATGACATGTCACATACACATCTGATCCTCATGTTGGCCAGCATAAAAGTGAGCCTGAAACAAGCACATGTGTCACATCCCACAGGTCTGAAGAGCGCCATCACTGCCGTCATGGTGACATGTCCTCCAGGACGGGACAAATACCTCCTACAACCTGGTTACGCTTTCCCAGGAACCCAGCAATAAAATATATAATATAATTCATAGAGAAGTGTGCAGGAAAACAGCAGAAAAGGCACATATAAAGTAATTATGTGGTTCACAAAGGATAGTGTTTCAGAGCCTGGGCAAGACACCGTTACATTGTTTCCAAACACGGAGCCGGTGCCGTGCTGGTTCTCACTTGTGCCCTTTCAGAACCTGAACCAGTATCCATGAGTTTCAAAAAAGAAAAGAATGGAAAATGTTATAGCGCAAAGATTGAATTCATATCAACTTTACTCTGTTTTTTTTTTTTTTTTTATCCGTTTCGAATTTAGATTTTTATAAGCTACCAAACGAGTATGACCTGTCTATTGCTTCGGTTATAAATTTCATTTGCCAGAAATGGGGAAAGTTTGGGTGCGATGGCCCGTCCCACTTTCGCTGACGTTGTGGTGCCAAATTCTGAGACTGGCTTTTCTGTGGTGCCGGGCCGGATCCGTTTTTTCTGGCCCAGGTGAACTGTCACAACCAGTATCGGACTGGTGGAAACTGAGTCTACGTCAGTTAACGACAGAACCAGAGACCGAGGACTGCTGTGCGTCGTCACAGAGGGTTGGGATTTTCAACAAGGCACAACTCCATGCTCCTTGCTTGGCTAACATGGGCACAGAGCACCAAGGATTCACTAGGCACTGCCGCTTCAAACAAGCAAGCGACCAACCAACCAACCATTTTGCAAAGGCAGAAGTGCATGCATTATACAAGTCCCACCCCCAGGAACAAGGTGGGACGTTGTGGACAAACCCACAATACCACATTGGGGGAATTTCAGTGTGTACATAAAGGCGGTGAAGTCCCACGTCCCTGTTCTTGCTTATCTTATTCCGCCAAACTGCGAACTGAGGGATAACAGAGGCCTCCCAGAGCAGATGACACTATTTTACATGGCACACGCAGAGATTTATTTCCCCTCAAGTCAAGTGTGCCACAACACAAGAACAATGCTAATTATGGCAGCGAATGCAATAAAGAGAAGCTATTACTGTGAAAGGAATAGAGCAAAGGAATTAAATAAAAAAATCTCATGTTGTTTTAGATCGATCAATTTCAGTATGCGGTTTAATTTCATTTCAAAAACATTAAAATTCAACATTCAAAATTAATCATTCAGAGCCACGCAATTCAGATTCTAGATTTGTTCTACAATGAGAAAGAATAAATGGAATATTTTCCCAGGTACCAAAATGATGCCTTTACCAAACACTTGGTCTTGAAATTAAATCAAACATTTAAATGTCATACATGTTCCAGCCTGGCACTAATGAAATGGAGTCATCAGTGTGGACAGCAGAGAGTATGTGAAGAATGTAATCTATAATGCATATAAAAAAACTGAATAACTGGGAATTAAGGAACAGAGAATGAACAGGAGAGCTGTTCCTGTACCCATGTGACCCATGTGGTCGGGGGGGGGGGCTGAATAAGGAACCGAGGCTGGTTGGTTTAAAACTTAACATCAGAATGAGAGCTGGATGCAAGAAGACTGGAGGAGATTTTGCCAGTGTGCTTAAAATAGATTCCTAGAGAGTCGAATAATTATAGATCATCACAAGAATTATCACAGGGCATCAAATAGAACAAAAGAAATGGTTTGCTGAGAAGAGACAGGGGAAGAAGGAAGAGAAAAGGCCGCTGTCCACACAGAGGGGCACGCAGTTACTCGCCCGTCACGCAGCCAGACAATCTGGGAGGGAAAGGGGGGGGGGGGGGGCAGAGATGAGGAATTAAAGAGGGAGTAGGGCCAGGCAAGCCCATACCTCAGCTCACTTGCGCCACACCTATGCTTAAGGAACGAGTGGAGGATGGGCCTAAAACCTGGAGGACAAAGGGGGGGGGATGCGGGGGAGGCTTATCCGCGTGTCAGTGCAAGGAGGTAAAGCAAACAGATCTGCTACCGGCCACTGGAGATTGACAGCCCAAACTGGATACGTTTGTTCTGCCGCAAAAAAGGAAAAGATGCATTCCAGAGCAGAAAGCCCCCCCCCTCCCCCCAGTTATGGTTTCGCTTACATATTAAACTGATGGGCTGCTCGCTCATAGCAGTTTCACCCCCAATTAGGCCACAGATACCCAAATATGCGGTCGCCCTCTTCGCATCCACCCTGACAGGACAGCCCTTTTTGATCACCATGCACAAAAACACAACACCCCAACCACAACAGCATCGTGCAAAGAGTGAGCGACCACTCTACGCACAAGGCTGTCAGCACGCGACTTCGGAAATCCATTCCCATTGTGTGGCAGTTGAATAGCGCTCTGTAGCAGGAAGTGCAATACAAAGACTCCACCGCCATCTAGCAAAAACAAACATCCACCATGCGCAAGAAGGGAAAACGCACCCAAAGGCAGTCACAGTTAGATAGGAAATCAGGGCGTGTTTTTTTTTTTTTTTTTTTTTAAGTGGGACGTAAAAAATGCAAACATAACACTTCGAGGTCACTTACAGGGCACAACTTAAAATACTTGATTTTTCGAAGACACCAGTTATTCAACATTTAAGACTGTATTGCAGGGATCTTTCTTGAATTGTCTCCAATGGTTTTTTTCCCCCCCACTTCGTCATCAGTTCACTTGGAAGAGGTAGGCTGGGTCAGATTCCACAGGAGTTGGTACATCGCTGTCTAATTGCATAAGTGCGCAAATCAGAGTCTGCGGCTGAAGCGGCGCAAAGTTTCACACCCACTGTGGCATCACTCTTGAAGAATCCATCCTTACTGTAATCACACACCCACACGGTATCTATATCTTTGTGGGGACTCTCCATTCATTTCTATGGGCATAACCCCAATCCTAACTATGATAATCTTGACCCCACCCCAAGCCCAACCTTAACCATGAGCAGCCAAAACAAAATACTTAGTTCTTTGATTGCAGTCACAGATTTAAACTGTGGGTTCCTGCCCCCCAAGGTAAAATGTAACAGGTTTTACCACTCTGTACAGACCAAAAGGTCCCCACAATGTGGTAAATACAAACCCACAGGCACATACACACCTAAGTTACCAGTGATGACAGGTATAAATGGACTTAAAACCGGTGTCTAGTCAAAAAAAAAATACATCCACCACATAAAACATTTAGGAGTGGATTCAAGCACGTGATTGGTGGCCAGCTGTGGGGGGAGGCGGGACAAAGCAACAGATTCATCGGTGAAACCCGACACCCGTAAAATACTTTACATTATCCATTTGCTTAGCAGACATTTTATTCACAGCAGGCAAATGACACTTTTTTAACCATTTGATCCTGACCTTCAACCAGCTGCTATTTTACTGAAGCTACTCAGGTTCCGTTTTGTGGGTACAACAGTCTTTGCCCTGCTGTCCCTTCGGCAAGGCAGCACCCTAGAGGGCAGTGGTTGCCGGTGCTCTCTCTACTCAAGGAGGCAAGTCAAGATGAGCTTAATTAAAAATAGCTAACAGAATATGGCTGAGCATCGCAGATCCTCCGCATAGTGACTAGCGCAGCAGACGACTGCGGGATCACGATATCGTTATATCGAGGGAGATCACAACCTTGCATCAAATTTAATCTTACCTCAACTATAAATATTTTTTGCCTAGTCTATGCGTTGATATGGATTCATCACGATAAGCGTTTTCCACAAGCTGACAAGTCGAAGAACCTGGCACAGTCACAGTGACACTCGCGCGATATCGTCTTTCCCCGGCAAACAAACACTGCGTGGTTAAGCTCTGCCTGTCATTTTCACTCAGCTCTGGAGAGCCTCTGGCGAGCGTCGGAGGTCTTGCCGCAGGTGGAGTCCCGCGGTCGCGGGTGTGGCTGTGCAGAGGATGGATTTGACTTGCGGTGGATTGACTGCAGCGGCTGCAGAGCGGATCTGGTTACCGACGACAACGGCGGGGCCGTTAAGATAGCCCCAAAGCAGGAAAGGGAGCGAGGTCTTGCTAACTGATTCCTTACAGCAAAGCGCAGGCGGCTATGAAACACAAAAATAAGCATAATGCACTCAGACAGCAACTAACTGTTAAAGGAGGGTTAAACGGCCTTTAGCTCAGCCCATATTTCTGAACAAAGTACACAGAATAGCGCCATAAATCTTCCATATGTTCTAATGTTCTTTGATATACCAGATCGGTGGCATATCATGATAACTACAGTTTTTAACTGCAGGATTCTAATCATTTCACACATTTTAACTGTGCTGTATGTCTGTATTGCACACATTTTAATACAAAGATCCCTACGCAAAATCTATGCTTTGGTGAGGGGCAGAGTCACACCTATTTCACGCGTCTGCAAAAAAAGCTACATAGATGGAAGATGGAGACAACTATTGCCCACTGACATCCTCTAGCTTATAATAAAAGGTGACATGAAGTGAGCAACGCCGTTACTTTTGCTTTTAAACCAAACAAAAGCGTCAGTGGCCAGATCTGGCAG